>VZTI01003898.1:229956-251011 GCA_013397865.1 Struthidea cinerea | reverse complement strand
TGTGTTTGTAGACATAAATATTCAGTCAGAATCAATATTAAATGCAAACTCCAATCCACTTCTCTAGTCATATGGGGGGAGATGTGACTATTCCTCCAGAATCTTACAGGGACAAGCATGTAGTGGGTTGTCCTGTCTGGATGAGGATTTCCAGTATGATGCACTATGACAAGCTTGACTTTGGTGTATAATAGTTGTGTTTTGGGGGGCTTCTTTGGTTTGGGCTTTTTATTTGTTCTTTTTTATAAGAAAAAGAAGCATTACCTACTACACTTTTCAAAGCGCATGTACTTGAAAAATTTCTCAAAATATAATTAAAGGGCAGTGCACGTATAATGATTTGAATCCTCCTTCTAGGATGGCTACCATGCAGTCACATAATAAGGCTGTTGATTATGTTTATAGTTCCATTCCAGAGTAAATACTTATTTATTTATCCACAGATAATAAGACTTTCTTAGCTTCCTTCATGTGTACTTGCATGTAATGCTTTATATGCCTGAATAGAAGGCTAATGACTGTACATTAATAAATAATGAAATCTGAGACTCATATACAATAAATGCAGAAGCAACAGATATCTGAGAAAACAGAATACTGTGGCTAAAAAAATGAAATCTTTAATTGTAAAAAATGCACCCAGCAACTCAGGAATGTTATGAAAGCTGAGTCTATCTGCTTGCAGAAGGGAGCTTGCTATGTGAGGAACTTCTGACTTTTTGCTTCTGATCAGAAATCAGTCTGATTGTATTGGAATGATGGTGGTTGGACTGAGCCCTGTGTTTATCTGTTTATAGAATTATTTATTCTTTTCACTATATTATCAAATTAAATTCCAAACTGTTTTAGTTTACTTTTTGCTTCTGAAGAATTAATTGAGGGGCAAAAATATTTCATTTTTATCACATTTTAGGTTTAGGGGAATGGTAGAACACAATTACAATTCACACCTTTAAATGTTTATCTATATCGGGCTCTACAGCTTGGATGATACTTAGTTCAATCTGTTTACATTTGATTTTATTTTTAGGAGCAAATATCTAGGGTCAAATCCAGCTTTATTCATTAAAGGTACTAAACTCTATCATTTAAATCAATGAATAATACAAACACTAATTTTAACAAGATGTAATGAACCACACTTTCAAATGTTCAGCCCATCTCAAGGGTTAGCTCATAATGTGATTAATCACATAGGCATGACAGGCAGGATTTGTACCATAATACCCTTGCTAACACAGAAAAATATGCACTAATGGTGATGAAAAAAAAACCCACGATCTTTTCAGGGTGAAAAGAGTCTTCCTGACCTCTAACAACTCTGTTGTTCTAGTGATCTTACTGTAGAGGAAGAAGAGGGAGTGGACTGTTCACACACTGGCGTAGCCAAGCTCTGCTTTCTCCTCCCTGAAGGCTGTATGTTGCACTAGGGACAAGCCACCCAGGTCTTGAGACATGAACAATGTAACTGCACTGCTTTTGCAGCTTATGGACTGTAAACAATAATGTTACAGGAACGTGGGAAAGGATGGGGTCACAGAGAGAAAAATGTCTGGCTGTGCTAATGCAGCTAAAGAAAAAATGGAAATTACAACATCCTTGCAGATGATGTAAAAACACTTCAATTTTCACGAATGGAGGGACAACACGGCTGCGAAGAAAGTGGTGTTTCTGTGTGAAATACCAGGTGAGGGTCCGTGGTTAGGGCACATCCAGCACACATCTTGTGTTCTGGCTGTGTGCTGAGGCGAGAGTTTCTCTGAGAGACTTTCACAGAGAGGAGTGCTGAGATACCACAGGATAAAGAAGCACAATTTCACCTCATCCGTGTCTGTCCCAAAGTCTACCAAATTCCTCTAGCTGAATCACTTCAATGATGTGCAACTCTGGGCATTTTAGCACTGATGGGGTGAGACATCCTTGGGCTTGTTTTCTTCTGCCACTCATCTTGAGACCATAAGTACAAGAAACAAGACTATGGGACATTCCCGAACTGACTGGACAAAAAATTTGTTCTTCCTAGGTCAAAGTAATGTGCTCTTAACAATTTCACTTACTCAATTTGTACCTATCATATTAACAGATACACAACACTAGTGAGGGGAAAAAAAAAAAAAAAAAAGGCTGAATATAGTCAAATACACATAAATAATTAAAATTCACACCCAGGGAATATTGCATGAAAAAAAGACAGAATCATTTTTGCTGTTGGCCATCTCACCTGAGTCCAATAAATACATTTTACAAAACCCTAAAGCTTTTGTTAATGAATTACAGATAAGAGACCTCAAAGGAACCATGGATATTTTGTGTTTTCTTTCTTATTAGAGACCAATCACAAGGGAAATGTAGGCAGACTCTGAATCACTAGAACAACATGGGCATGCCAAAGAATGGTAGCACAAGGGAGCTCAAGATTGTTGCTGTGTTGATACATAGGATACCTAGGCACACAAGATGAGGGAGACTTTTATATTCCCTCTTCTTCTTGTCCACCTGAAAGCAATAATGAAAATATGGCAAGTATTCACAAACATTCACTTTCATCTGGGAGGCCTTCTGGGGTCTGTTCAACTTTAATCTACAGGACCTAATCTACAATTATTTTAGCTTCTTCCTCTAAAGGTTTCCTGCACCAGAAAACACTGTCATATCTTCATTGCACAGTTAACACATAATCTCACTTCGACACAGAAACCCGATGTTACCACATCAGCTTCTCTGAGGCAGCGGTCTGGTAGGCTTTTGTATAGCACACATTGTGCAAAATCTAGAGGACTGCAGTTTCCACGAAATGTAATAACCGCAAGCATGGCTGTCTTCCAAGCACAGCTGGAAGAGGAAACAGAGGTGATGCTCTCTGGATGGCTGTGAGCCCTTGGAACAAGAGCCCCCTACACCCCTGTGGAAAACAGAAGCCCGAGGCCAAAAAGACTCTACCCAGAGATAAGCAAGCTTCCTCGTGTCATGGCAACAAAATGAACCACCCCCAGCATGCCTTGCTTCTCTATGGTAATAGTTTGTACCCAGCTGGCTAACTGGTTTCTACCCCACCCCCTCACCTTTCCCATAAAAGGCCTCTGTTTCTGTCCCTGAGCTGGCAAGTGTTGTCTTTGCAGAGGCTGCTGGACAATAAAAGCTATCTTTGTGGAATTGCCAAACGAGGCTTCTGTCTCTCTGTCCCTGAGAGAGGGACCCTGCCTTGGGTGATTTCACAAAGAGCTGAATCACAAGAGCTGGGATCACTTGTAGCTGAGAAGTTGCTACACTCGCTGAAATCACCTGCTGTCCAAGGAGGCCTGCCATCACCCCTGGAAGAGTGGTCCTTTGCAGGATGCTCTCTCTAGGAAGGTTGTTGCACACCGCTGCTGACCAGCATCGGACACCCCTGCGACAATGCTCTGGACTGTTATGGGACCAGAGTCTTGGACAGCAGGAATCTCTGCCCCACTGAATACTGAATAGGCTGTAGTCATGCTCCTTACCTTTATCTTTCTCAAAGACTTCATTCAATGCTTTGGCAGGAGAGAGATACAGACAGTAAAATACTATTCTGTGAGGGTTTCCAAAAGGTAGGAGATGAATTTCTAATTCCAAGACTATGATGCAGGAGGGAAGATGCTGTTTCTGTTGCTGGCTGGCTTCTGTACTGACGTATTCAGGAGAGGACTCAGGTTCTGAACTGGAGAGAGATGTTTGCCTCTGCTTAGTAACCTGGGGAACAGGACACATATATTGTATATTTTTTACACTTGTGTTTACCTATTAGCTAACTCTAGTGGTTCTGCCAGTAATATCTGCACAGGAAGCCTAAGTGCTTAAGGCTAACTCCCCTACCTTGAAGCAATGTTTTTGCAGTGCTCAGAACTGTGGCATCAGAGTGGCTTCATGATGTCGCATGCTAAATGTGACACAGAGAGTAGAACAGCTGATACCACTCTACGCAGAGGTTTGATTCAGTATCTGTTGAAATTAATACCCTTTTACTCACTCTTATACGCATTTGATCCTACTGAATATTTGATTTTCAGGCAAGGGATTAGTCTTACATACTTCAGAAAACAGATAACTGAAAGTAGGCTCAAACACAATTCTGATTGGGATTCTATACAGGGATTGGTATTTCTCCTTGCACCAGCAGCAGTTACATAGAACAGGTAAAATTCCATGGCTTTCAAAGGCCTGCAATGACTTTAGAACCACTCTTTTGATGATTTCATGTATTTCCAGGTTTGATACTTGAGACTGGATTTTCAGCAACTTCTAAAGACCAAGACTCTGTTTAAAGTGGCACGTATATCTGTCAAGAATTAACAGGGCCAACTTTTAAACTCATTTCTGAAAAAAAAAAAAAAAAAGATTAATTCCTTCAGGAGATATAGAAAAATTAGGTTCTTTAGCAAAGCATTTATGAGAATGCATGCTGATGAATTAAGCAAATGAACATAAGGTATGCATATACACATGATGGGATAACCCTCCCCCACCATACTGTGTTATCCAGATCCCAATTTCATTTATGAAGAAGACAGCTAGAAGAATTACTCAGTTCTTTGGTGAAAAATACTTCAGTATTTTTCAACCACTTTCCCCTAAGTTAAAATCAAATCCTTTGTAACTCATTAGCAAAGTACAAATATTGTGGGAAGAAATTTTGAAGTAGAAAGACACCTTTTTCACAATACTGCATGCTGCAAAAGCTGTAACTAAACCTAAAATAGATTTTTTTTTTTTTCTCTTTGGCTTAGCCATGTGAGGGAGTACAATAAAACAAAGTGAGTACAAAACAATGTCCTATATATTTATAGATTGGCTATATATAGTCCAGCTGCAAATGTTGAAGTTCAGTTTCTGCAGTTCTCCTTTACTTTTCTTACATTTTTAAGGCTATGAGATAAGAATAATTATTTTTATGTAGATTGTTAATGCTACTCCTGTTAAATGAAAGACAGAGAATTCAAAGGAGAAATTGATATACAAAGAGGATTTGACTTCTTTCATTAACTGAATATTTTCTCTACAGAGGTGCTTCTCTTTTTGTAAGATCAGCATTTCTCAACACTGTTCTTTCTCTTTCAATAATCCTCCTAATATCTTTCCCCTTCATATAACTGAAATCAATATTGTCAGCTAAAACTGCTTCCTATATTCAGTTCAATGAAGAAGAGTGATAGAGTGCAATGGAATAGTAATTAAATCCTAAAATTTGAAACGTTATTCCTCTCCATGATGAACAAATGTTAGGCATAAGATTCCTTTTGGAAAGGTGAAGAAAAATTATGCATGAAAATTATTGATCAGCTGTCAGTTAAAAAGTGATTCAAGGACCCTATTCTCTCCAACCTCTGTTGTCTTGTTTTTTTTTAAATTGTATTAGGCTGCAATTGCATATAGTTAGGTATAAAACTCAAGCTACTATTTTTGGCACACAGGATTGCAGGAAAAGGAAGTACAAATACGCTGTACTAAAAAGAAGGAGAAGCTTTTATGTGTATCATCCTTGATGAAACTATCACTTTTGATAAAAAGCAATATGTGTTTCAGTTTAAAATCGAATTGCTCCATTATCCAGCTAATTCAGTCATGTGAAAAATCTTCCTCTAAAATCCAAGCAAAAGAAAGTTTTTTCAGTATTTAGTTACCTGGATGGTTTGCTGGAGGAGTCTTTCTCTTTGCCCACTGACTAGTGAACTAGCCGCCCTACCAGGGGTATTCCTGACACATAACTCACACCCTCAAAACAGGCAAAATTAAAATACGCTGTATTTTACTGCAAATCTTTCCCATATTCAGCTGCTATTTTCCTTTGCTTTATTTATTTACAGTAGGGCCTTGATGGAACAGCTGTAAGATTGTCAGGGGTGCTATGCATCCTCTTAGTACTTAGAGATAAAATCTGAAAGTGTATGTACAGAGGAAAAAAAAACCCAGCTGTTGAAATCAATGGGTTTGAAATGCTTTGATGAAATGACTTGCTATTTTGCTTCACTAAATGATTTAGTAAATTTTACTGTTGTGCTCTTGCCACATGAATATCTATTTTAATATTTAAGAAAATTTTATGATTGGGGAAAAATGGTAATGATTATCTACTGAAAAGAAAACTTTATTTCAGGGTCTTCTACAGATTTTGAAAATCCAGGTGTATTAAATGGTTCTCTCTTATTAACACCATTGTGTTGACTTCATCAAGGAAATCTATTGAATTTTTAGATAGGCCATCTGGTGAAGGGGGAAAAAAAAGATTTGATTCTTTCCCAAACTCCTATCAATCCAAGTATGTATTACTACTATCTTTTAACATAGTTCTTAATCATTTTTGAAGTCCTAACATCAGGTTTTCTGGTCTGTAGTTTCACTTAGCTTCCCAGGAACCTTCACACTGTATTAGCCATTTCCCAGCTGTCTGACGCTGACACAGTCTTTAGCAAAAGGTTATATATTCTGTAGTTAGCAATTCAGGCACTTCATCTTGAAATGCATTTATAAATACTGCCTGATATTTCCTCCTTTATTTGTTTTTACCATATCCTCTTTTACTGCAAAAACAATGTAGGATAGGTATTCAAACTGTCCATCCTTTCCTTCTTTAGGGGTACTTGGTGAAAGATGTAAGATCAGGACTCAAGCCTTTGAAGCCGTCATCACATCTGCTACTTGATTATATAGATGCTTTTCCTTCCGTGAGCCAAATTCTCAAGTCATTTGTCTTTAGGAATGCCCAGGACTAAATCTTACATGTAATGATCAGCTAAGCACCCAGCACATGTCTGTATCTGCCTAGAACTGATTGTAAGTATTTTTTCTACCTCTGTCTCACCATCATGGCCAACTTCATTGGACATGTTTGCAACTTGTTATATGATTTCTCTTCTTCCCTTACTGCTCTTTTCAAAACAGAGGTGTTGCTACCTGTTTCCACAAATTCATTTATTTAATAATCTTAGGAGCTATTAGTGTCCCCTAGCATGTGAGAGACCATGCTATAGATCTCTTCTGTGTGATAAAATTTTAAATCCCTCTGAGCAGGATCTCTAATTGCCAGAATATAGGGTAAGGTTTTTTCAATTACTCTTACTGTTGAAAGGAATAATTAAAAAGCCCTTCAGACTAATGGCTGAAGAAGTCATTTGGGACTTGGAAACCTGGATTCCAATCCCTGTATTAATGAGTGTTTAAAGTTCATTCTATTAAGCGTTTTATTTCAGAAAACCCTTTAGGTTAGTGGCTAAAGCATAGAGCTAGGAGATGCACATTAAAACTCATCAAGCAGAAGAAGATATTGACCCTATTAGTTCTGCAACTTGGGTGTGTGCCTGTGCACTCCTGCCTCCTGTTTGTCCTTTTTTCATCTCCTCTACGTTTTTGCAGGGAGCAGTGATGAATTCTGTGCCCCAGGAAACAGCTTGAATGTGGGACCTATCTTGGGTACTGTATGGTAGTTTCTTACTTCCCTGAAGTGTCATCATCCCTCACATGGCAGTTGCCTGCTGCTACATCAGGTTCAGGTGTTGCTTCTCTATTTTACAGTTAGATGATTAACTCTTCCAGGATATTAGGTAGTTTCAAGTTGTAACCAGCTGGTAAAGGGTCTCTATTATATTACTAGCTAGATACCCAAGAAGAGTTACAGTGCTGAGAAATACTGCATTTACAACTACTGCTGATGTGGTGCACAGCTTTTGAACCTCTAATTCAGATTACAGAGGTCAGGTGTGGACCTCTGTGGAGCAAGGTGGATATTCAGTAGTGAAGAGTTTCATTGGTTAACAATTTTAAGTACATATCATTTGTGTCCCGGTATAATAGACTTCATAATTTTATGAAATTATTGTAAAGATATACTCAGGTGAGAGACAATGTAAAACATGATTAAGAAATCCATCTACTGGGAAATTTTCTGGAAGCAGAAATTTACAGTATGCAAGCTACTGAGCAGCTATTCAAAAGAGGCAAAGGTTGAAATGAGAAAGGTGTTCTAGGATACATAATACTTGCCTACCTCAAGTGAGCACCTTTTCAAATTAAATTCTAAAATTAAGAAAATACAGTTACAAGGATAAGATTGCAAACTAATCCTAATTCGGATTCTCTTCTAATAGTTTCTTCTTTTGCCAGTGGTTCTCTGTACTTCACTGATCCTTCACAATTTCTCAAGTATGTAGATTATTATTACATCTTAATCCCAGTTTGGTCATACATTAGTGCTCCATTGGCTCATTGGAAAAAACTAACTGGAGATGGGCAATTTAGTGGCCAAAAATCACCTCTTAAAAACTTCACTCTTGAGATATTCCAGGTATGAAGGTATTCAGAGAAAATTAAGATGAAGCAAGAGGATTTTTTACCAAGTTATGAAAATGCTGATATTCTCCTTGCCAAACAGGAATAATTTTACTTATATTATTGTAAAATGTGGATCTTTACATCCATGATTGACTGGAAATGGTATTGCAATAAATATTATTCCTACATGCAGGAGTTGTGGGGAAAAAATGCAAGCAGTTAATTCATGCTTATGCATTATTAGTAACTGCTTATTTAGAGTTAAATGCCTATTGTTGTTTTTCATCTTAAAATTCATTAGTGATCTCATTCCTTCATATTCTTTGAGTTAGTCAAAATGAGCAGGATTCTCTTTAGTGAAATAGATTCAATGGGATGACTTTAGCATAAGAAATTTCTAGAATTACACAAAATTGTCATCAGGTAATTCTATTCCTGGAGATTCCTAGAAAGCTACATTGTATCAGGCTACTATACAAACCTAAACTAAGGATTTGCTTTCTGTAAGAATTAGACATAGTCTTATGCTTTGAATCCCCTTGCCTGTTTCATTCATAAACACGTTCACACAATAAATATGTTTATGCAATCTCTTTACACAGAAATACAGCAGCTGGACAAACTCAGTAATATTGTGCACCGTTCTTCGAATTTCTCCTTCAAAGTTCTTCTCATCTTGCATGTCTTATTTGTGTCCACTGTAATATTGTTACTGAGAAAGTAGTCTCCAGTTTTCCAGGACATCGGATTTCATTATTAAATGCTTGTTTTCATATATTTTCTTTCTTCCCAGTAATCTACTTTTAATGTAAGTTATTGATATTATTTAGAAAAAGTCTTTACACCCAGGGGAATCACCTGAACTTGCATTGGCACTGTGACACTATTTTCTTTAGGCCTGCAATACTTTTCTTATGCCTTGTATTGCAAAATAAAGTCTTTTACCATAAATAAGAGTACCAAATCTGTTAGCGCAATAGTAATTGACTTAGTTTTCAGAATTCCTAAGCATCTGATATAATTGTCAGTTTGGCAAAATATATCAGTCAAGAAGTTCCAAAAGATCTGTCACACCACCTGCAAGAGTTTGACATAACTTGCAGAGTACCTGAGTCATATTCTTCACAGGTGTAAGAGAATCAAATCTGTCCCCTTGACTGCAGTGCTCTGTGACAAGTTCTTTTAGACAAACTTGAACACCCATAAGCCTCCTCAAAAGTAAACTGGGTTAATCTTTGCTCATGCCTTAACAGGATATAGGATGTTAAGAGTGTGCTCATCAGTACTAATTCTGTGTTCTTTGCTTGGACTTTGGAGATAAGCTTGGTTTCATTAAATTACATCAAACAAGGAACCTTAGGAAACTATTGCTTTAATGTAGCAATAAATGAAGAATTTTTAATGTTCTTTTACAAAGTCTGAGGTAGGAATATTACACATCACTGCAGGTAACTCAGTGAAAAGCTTCAGTATGCTGTCACAGATAAAGATGCATATAAAAGTAATAGGATGAATAATAACAAGAATAGCTTAATAATCACTTCTGCAGTGAAGACACTGCAGTAGTCTTCTGCTCTGAAATGCTGTACTGGACATTCCTTTTCAAGAAGGGTGTTTCAGTTCTAAAGGTGGCTAAGCAATGGATAATTTCCATTGGCCAGGCATAGAAAACACTTGTGAAAGAAAAAAACTACATGGACTTCTCACTTCTTCACATTTTGAGTGGCCTTCTCTTGTAAAACACAATGTTATAAGAATAGGTTTTTCAAAATAAAAGCGCCTAAACATAAAACACAATAAGAACAAAAGAAATAAGACCTGTGCCTTCTTTCTCTTACCAGAAAAGTTAGCAGTAAGTAAATGAAGTATTAGAAAGAGGATTCAAAATTTATAAAGGGATTCTTTTTTTTTTTTCTAAAATGTGAACCTTTACAAATTGCTATCTTGGTAAGCCTGGTCTCCATACTCAGGGAGATTAGAAGGTAGATGGGGTATCGATTTAGATTTATAACTAATGTTTCAAATAAGAGACCTTGGAAGAGGGATCCAACCTATTATCTCATAGCAATCACTGCCAAAACTACTACAGGGCACAACTGAGACGAGACGGGTCTGCGCACCCTGTCAGCCTGCTGCATACTGGAGATGCACTAGAAAGGGGCTCCTACCAGCAGCAGAGCTGCTTCCTTGCTGCACATGGACTGATCCAGCCACACCATTCACCAGGCTTCTGTCACCCACAGCATTTAAAGTCAGGGTGAACACATGCCTTTAGCAAGGCGAATGGACTGTCCCCTTATCTACTGCCAAGTCCTGAGCACTATCAATATACCAAATCTTTGATAAATTCCCATCAGGGATAGGATACTCTCCTAAACTTGGGGTCTGGGCACTGCCTTCTCCTCATGAATTACAAAGAGGGGCAGTTCTGGCGCTCACAGACTTTATCTGCTTTGTGTAGCTGAGAGGAAGGACATGTCAGCCATCTCCAGCATCTGCTGAGGACCTAGATCGAGTTTGCAAAAATGACAAGATCTTTTCACTAGTAGAACTACTCCTAAATGAGCAAATACTTTACACCAGCAAGCCAGTTTTCACTGCTCAGGAGTAGGCTAAAATGGTATTTGTATTCTACATAGATAAAATCTTTTTCCAGAATTTATCACTGGCATTTAATTACTGACATTCTTGCATTTTAAGAAATTCAGTGATGGTGACACTCATATTGAGAAAATTTTTTGTATACCTACTGTATTTCTGGCCAAAACATCACCTCTCCTTCTTTCAACTACACTTTTCAATCCCTGTGTCTCCGATATTTTTTTTAAACATCTTCTGTCATATCTATTTTGGAAGTGCAGCTTTTTTTATCCCTCATTACCATTCTTTCCACTTCACATAGTTCATCTCTATAGTTCCAGTATTCCTTCACAGTGACTGCTGTCTTGTTTTCGTTTCTAGCTCTGCTGCAATGAGTCACTTTCATACTACAGATCAGAGACCAGTAAGCAATACTGATCCACTTGAATGGCTTTTACCTGCTTACAAAGAAATTGTTTATGAGCATACTAGGGGGCATTTTCATGCAAGTTCACACTTTGCATCGTAATAAACAGAAATTACACTCTTCCCTCCAGTGTGGAACTGTGCAATCACTTCCAGTGCTGCAGCACCCAAATTCCCAGCCTGCTTGCAGCCCTGTTATTACGTAAGTACACATGTAGATACAAACATATTGGCAGAGTTTGTGCCTACCATAAAGCAGCCACCCTTCTGCAAATGTAAATCACTACATTTCATTAGAAAATGACACCTATAATTGTATGTCTTTTTATTAATGCCTTCTGTATTTCACTTGCTGTAGATTCATCAGCCTCACCTAGAATCTGCAAATACGTCTGCCACTGTCTTCTAGGACAGTTTTCAAAAGTAAGCCTTTGACTATGTCTAGGAAATATATGTTTACATGTGCAAAGAGATGCTTTTGTAGAAAGACATGAGCAAACATTAGCTGGCATATACAATTGATCTGTGCAAATACTTGCTTGTAGAAATGAAAGCATTACACCCAAAACAGTTGAACAAGACTGGAAGGAGTAAAACGGAATAGTTTATTTTCCGCAGTGTAATTAGGTAATTTCGGTTCACATCAAAATAGGTTTAGGAATTCTTTTTTATCCCTGATGAAACCAGAAACTGAAAGAGGTTTTGTGGCTGCAAATAAAAGGAAAATAGAGAAACACATCATTTCATAGGTGTTATTATTTTCTTCCTTATTCAGTAATCCTGCTAGACTAAGCCATCCAGTACCTTGCAAATTTTCAATCTTCTTCTCCATTTGTTTGGGAGATCCAGCCCCACAGGATAGCACAAAGTGGTTTGAGCAGAGACATTCTTGTGCCACCCTTTTGGCATTTTTCTGCATTGCATAGATAGCTATTCATCAGTGCAGAAGCAGAAAGGAAAGTGCTCACCTGCAAGTCTTAGCTGCCAGACCTCAAAGGCATGAATGCATTCTATGATTTTTCTTGTTTATCATTAAATTTAACAGCCTCATAAGGAGATATGCAAAACCTTCTGTTCTAATTCCCTCATGCACAGAAGGGAACATGAAAAGGGCATGAATTGGAAGCACTAAATAACAGCTGATTGTTTGAGAAAGCAGAGATGAGTTTTATTGATTTGTTTTTGTGAATACACATAGCCAAACTTTTTATAATGTGGGGTTTTTTTCATTAATGCCACATTTCACATTGTAAATAAAATTGAGTCAAATAGAAAGCATTTTTTTCCTTTTTCTGTTATGCAAAACATGCTCATAGAGCACAACTCATAAAAATCCTGGTGAAGTTGAACAAGAAATTGCCAAAGTTGAACTGGCTCTTCGGACTAAGTAAAGAGTACACACAGAGATTAAAATAATTTTAAACTACCAGTCATACAGCAGCTTCACCTCTTGGAATGACTGTCCTGTCAGTTATGTAGCATGTGCATGGGAAGGGCAGCAGGGCAAAAACTCATCCAAACTGAAATATGTGTATTAGCTGAATGACAAATGAAATGGTGGCATTAGCTTGTAGTGAATCCTCCTTTTCCTACATATCTAACAGGAGAGATGAAATGCTGAATCTAACATGCAAGACTAAGAGTGACTACAGGTTGGCATGTTTTAAAGTATAAGCAATCCTTGAATACCAGATAAAACTCTAAGAGACTGTTGGAAATTTCTAGCAAATACTATACAAGCCTCAAAATTTCAGGGCAATTCTGAAGGTAGCTTAAGGATCTGGGGTTCAAAGTGTCTGTGCTCCCCTGGGTATGCAAACGCTGTTACTGCACTGAAGCAGACATAGAAGCCTGATCATGAGAAAGTCTGAAAATGGCCAACTGGCTCCTGTGGCTCCTCCAAAGGGGACAGCACTAGAAGTCGCTGGGGTTTGGTGAGTATATGCACACTGCTCTTGGACAGGTGCCTATTAAAGGGCCTCTGTGCACCTCCAAGGGGGGGTATTCCTGTTCCTATTCTGATGAGAGTGATTGATTTTTGTCTAGATGCATGTGTCTTGTGTATTTTCCTGCTGAGTGACCCAATTAATCATCTCAAATTTCATGAGTAGATAATTGCAAGGGAAGGAGATTGGTTGTTTCTTCCCTCAGCTACAATACAGCTTAGGACCTGCTCTCTGAGATGGAGTTCATCCAGCCTGGCAGAAAAGAAAATCACTTTTTGTTCCCTAGTGAGTTTAAGCGAAGAGCACCCAGATACATATAACTTACATTTAAGAGGGGAACACAATGGCTGATGGTATTTAAAGGAAAATGTTATGCTCCTACCCCATCTGGAGAGAGTTATGAATAGAACCATTGGTTAAGTCTTGGGTTTGTGATCATGTCCCTGTCCTCTGCTCATATTCTGACTAGCTGAAGCTCTGCACACTGAGTCGCTAAACCCTGTAATCCACATCCCCTAACAGGTGGGGATCAAGTGCCTAGGAACAAGGTACATGGAGTTGCAGGTAGATGTTGCCTCTTTACCCTTCAGAGAACATGACTTGCTGAATACTGGAATTCCATCCTTGAAAAGAATTTTCATTACCAAATAGTGTGTAACACTTTGGTGACTTGTTGCTCTCAACACTGTCACTTGCACTGCTATTTCCTGAGACAGTACAGGAAGATCTCTTATCTGTGTGCCTTGATCATTCTGCAGGAATGATCACAAAGGGGAAAACAGATTCCTACTATGAGGGGCTTTCTTCTCCAGAGGATAGGCTTCTGTGAGACAGAAAAAACTAGTTTTAGCCAGACCAGCTTGAACACTGATAAATTTTCAATATTAGTAAAATTTTCTGAGAAAGAATTTTCAGGTCATACTTCATAACAGTAACAGCAGAGATTTTATAGTTAAAACAAGAAAATATTTTCCATTTTTAACTTGGTTTTGATCTTCTGAAAAGATAAAGAATCTAAAATACTGGTCAGGGTGAAGAAACTACACTGTCAATATATTTCACATGTTTGCATCAGACTAGTCTAATGTAGAATACATTCTGAATGTGTGAAGATGTACAGAATAATAGTTTCTAAAAAGTAGTTTTTCTGTTGAGAAATGGTCTGGTTATGCAAACTTTTTAAAGCAGTCCACAGTGTTATACATATTTTTAAATGTCACTTTGCTAATACAAGAGATACTAATCTCATATATTGGGCTGCAGAAATATCTTTTACCCATCTGGAAGGAATTAAGTTTAATTCTGTAGAAAGGTTTTCTGAATAGGGTAGGATTTCATGCGAAAAGTTGTCGTGGTTTAACCCAAGCCAGCCAACAAGCCCCAGGCAGCTGCTCGCTCATTCCCCCAGCAGAGAGATCGGGAAAAGAATGGGAAGGGTAAAAGCCAGAAAACTCATGGGTTGAGATACAGATGGTTTATTAGGGAAAGCAAAATCCATGCATTCAAGCAAAGCAAAACAAGGAATTATTTCACAGCTTCCCATGGCAGGCAGGTGTTCAGCCATCTCCAGGAGAGCAGGGCTCCATCATGTGTAACAATTGCTTGGGAAGACAAACGCCATCACTCCAAAATGTTCCCCCCCACCCCTTTCTTCCCTGCAGTTTTGTATGTACTGAGCACAATGTCATATGGTCTGGAATATCCCTTTGGTCAGTTGGGGTGACCTGTTCCAGCTGTGTCTCCTCCCAGCCTCCCGTGCACCCCCAACTTCCTCACCAGTGTGAAAGTACAAAAATCAGAAAAGGCCTTGGCTCTGTGTAAGCCCTGCTCAGCAAAACAAAAACATCTCTGTATTATCAACCCTGTGTTCAGCACAAGTCCAAAATACAGCTGCAGTGAAGAAAATTAACTCCATCCCAGTTGAAACCAGCACAGAAGTCTTAAGCCCTTTCACTTTAAAATTAGTTTGATAATTAAAACCGTCTAGTCTTTTCCTCAAGAACACAGCAAAATTTTGGTTGAGTAATATGGAAATAAGGGATAAAGTAGAGAAGTGAGAAGAATTATACTTCAGGGAATGAAAATTTTATAGAACTTCCGATCAAGTTCTGGAATATCATTTCAAATATTTGTTTAGTTGTACAGCTTATCCGCCAGAGTCAGCTTGAAGCAGAGGTAACTGCTTACTGAGAGTTGAGTAACTCCCTACTTTAATAAATGCTTCCCTGTCTTCTACACCTGACCCAGAGGTGCTCTCAAGTAAACTAAGTGTCCTCTTTCCTGTGCAGCAGAGAAGGGTGAGAAGGAGGGGTAATACAAAAGGTAGAGGAGAGGAGAAAAGAAGGTGCTGCAGACACAGCTAGCTGGGAAGGAAGGAGATGCTCTTCTCTGAGCAACTGCCCTGCTCCTCTTCCCAAACTCATTTCTCAAACCAGCCATCTCATAAATTAGAAAAATAAGTACAAAAATATAATTAAGTGTATATTGACCAGGAAGTGCAACATAAAATCGAACATTTGCTTTCATCTTTTCCCTGCTTCCATTTGTTCTGCAAGTGCATAAACTTTCCAGACTCATTAAAGAGATGATTTCTGCAAGCAGGACTAGAACAAGAAATTGCCACACAGTGACATTTGTGTTCACTATGAGCACATCCATAAAGCTTTACGTGTGATGATGACAGCAATAAATGAACAGACTTCTGTGACAAGATATTTGAATGTGCTGTGGAAATTGCAGTCTTTTGGGGTATCACGATTGCAGAAATAAATAAAAAATCTCCCAGTAAACACAACCAAAGAAGCAACCTTACATTTTATATGTGTTTTGAATTGGGAGGGTTACTGACTGGAATAACCTACCATTAAAGACTTGAAAGCACTCTTACACTCCTGATAAAAGCAATGTCCATTTTTCACTTTTGACAGCCTAATAAGGGAACCTGTTATTAAGTAACCTTGAAGGAATTTTCCAAATACAAAAAAGACAGTGCAAATCTACAGCAACTCTGTTCTCACAGTAAAATGGAAGCACTGATGATAAAGTACCTATGAAAAATAAACCCTTATTTTCAAAACATGGGCTAACTTAATTATTTAGAATAAATTGCTACATGGATCACAAATGACACATTTTATTGAGAGAAAAAGCACTGCTAACATCCACCTTTGCAAGGTATAATCTTATATTTAGATTAAGTGCTGTCTCACTGCATTCGACGGGTCAAAATGCTTCAAAAACTACATTCTGCACAGTTAAAAGTAAATTCTCACACTTGGTTATCCCATACACCCTAAAAGTCACTCTGTGCTCTTGCATAGGCTGAAATAGAAAAAACTGCATTAAGTTATCATTTCACTAATTGCACTGAGTTATCTGAGTTCTGTTACAAAACTGCACCAATTTGTGAAAATAATAAAAGGCAGTTTGATTAAACGTAATGTAAGAGTCACCCGCTGAGCACCTGTATCAGCTGGCTGAAACAGTATTAATGTTGATGCAATTAGCTAGCTAAGAAATTCTTTGAAGGTGGCAGTACTCCTTGACAATGACAAAAAGGTAGAGGCAAGAAAAGAAGTCATTAGGTTTGTGTGACCTTCAAGCACTATAAAAATATCCAAGAAAGATGGAAAAGTTTATTAAGTAAAGAAATACTTTACCAGGTATTTTTTGGACCACATTCAATATTTCCAATATGTATAATAAAAATAAAAAATGTTTTTAGCAAAAAAAAATAAACCCCCATCCCTTAATGCCCCTTGACTGGAGGAAGGGCATGCAGCAACTCTAGGCATTTCTTAAGCTACATCCTTATGAATGAAGACATCCCCACTTTTGAAAACTTTCATTACTGTTTTAGAGCTGTTGTCAATCCAGTGTCCTTATGTGTCACATCCTACATATCCCAGATTACAAATGAACCTGCATTTTCATTGGTGATGTTGGTGGAGAAGCAGAAGAAAGTGCAGATTAGTCAAACTGTATAAAATCAAAAGTATAAACAGCAAAGCATGCATCCTCCTAATACATAATTGCATTATCTGTATGGAGTCATGGTATTTTCCTTGCCCAATTACTGTGGAACATTATCAGAAGGTCTTTGAAATAAGCATAGGTCCAGCAGAGCCACCTCTGTTCCACTCATAGGTCCAGCAGAGCCACTCTGATTCCAGTTAGAGTATATAATTACATGACACCAGAAGTTGCTGGGGTGCATGTTAGAGGAGTCTGGTGGGTAAAAGCCCTGCACGATGGTATGGAAAAGGTAATTTATACATGTGGTTCATATTGTTTGTTTCCACACCCATCATCTCAGCAGCTATACTGCAGTCATTTGGTGTGGTCTCACAAAGCATTTTTATGGATGTATAGATACCCTTAAGTGATCTTACGTTACCCTATTGCTGCTGGTGTTACCTCCGTTTTTATTAATGTGACTCTGCTTTTACTGAATGGCATCTTTCAGTGTAATACTGAGCTCTGCAACGCTTGCTTTTTTTTACAGATTGGACAAGGCTTTTTCCTTTACTGCTTTCTAAAAAACCCTAGATGCTGTGCAGAATATGCTTTCAGAATGGAACTTCCTAGGCTTTTTTTTTTTTTCTCTATTTCGTTTCCTTTTTATTACTGTCTTTCTATATTTTTGATCTTTTTATGAGCACAGAATTCTCAGTTATTTTAACAGGAGTTTGGCATTAGTAGGGGCAATGGGGTAACAGCCAAAGTAGCTTTCTAGTATCTTTTATTGTAGTCTGTAAGTGTTGTATCTCCGTTGCATGTTGCTATGTGAGCTTTTCAAATGATCAGCCAATACATGTCACTTCAAATACTTCACCATGGTTTTTCTCCTCTCAAAAATCTAATTTTTCTTCTGTCTGTTGTGTTTCCTGTCCTGATGTTAATACAGTTTTGCTCAATACTGCTCAGCAGTATTTATCTTGTTCTTGCAATGAGAGAGGTTAGACAAAACCCCCTGTTTTTTGAATATCTCCATTAATCATAATTATCAAGTGAGATCTGCAGTAACTCAGTAACTGTTTCTCTCTTACTTTATATGAAGGTGTGCATGCACATATATGTAGACACACTCATGTAAAATTAACCTTTTTTGGCACAGCAGAAACAGGACCTGTAACAATCGGTAAGAGCAGTTCCACCCAGTATAAAATGAAAAGGTAGGAAAAAAACCAAAGCTTTATCCCAAACAGATAATGTTTCTTTCATAGGGGTTCACTGTTACCATGTTAGCATGATTTAGCAGTTCTGAGCTGCGACACTAATTAATGTCTGGTACAAAAGAATGTAACAATTCAGTTCGCATAAAGAATAGATTTTATTTCTGAAAACAAATGCACTCATTTTTGAAAATGAACTTCAAAATTGTTTAGCAATGGAAGACATAATAAATAGCATCTTTCTGTTCTTATTAATCATGCCAGAGAGGAAAAGGTTTACCTGTTTAGCTCTGAAAATGCAAACTCTCCACAATTCTTGAAATTGTGATGAGATATCCCAGACTGCACAGTGAAACTAAAGTGAAACCCTAGCTGACCAGTTTTCTAACAAGCTGTGTGATGAGTATGACCTCTTGTGTTAGACACGGGAATATTCATTTTTTTATTCACACAATGAAACAACCAAGCAACTAGACTAAATATCTAAAAGCTAGTAACACCACTATCCTTGCATTTCAACAAATAAACAAGATAGCAGGAGAAGAGGTATAAAATTTGGGACTTGTGACTTCTATACATGAATTAGAAAAATAAATGCAATGATTTCCCCACAGAGAAAAAAGATACCAAATATTTTAATGTAACAAGACTTTAAAAACATTTTTTTTCTTCTTCACAGTTGTAATATAAGCTTCCATGATGAAAGTAGATGAAGTTACAGGACAGAGTCTTGGTGACTTCTAAATAAAACATGGAGATTTACGAATTTCTTGAAAGGCTTTTCAAGGTAAACTAGGTCATGAGGACTTTATCTCCTGGTAAAATGAAAGCTTAATAGAAAGTACCTTTAAGCAAAATTAAGGACACAGCATGAATAGGAAAGGAAAGATGAAACCTCGCCTATCTAATCTTTAACTAGTTCACAAAACATGTATTTTGAAAGCATGCTTCAGCATGACTTTTATTTACAGAATAGTTGAAGCCCAGGTTCCCAGGGATTTTAATTTTCAAAGATTCCTGAGATTCATGTGTGTTTCAAAACACAGGCAAGATGGGACCAGTGAGACAGAATTACAGCTCCGTGTTTTATCAAAGAAAATGGAATATCTGAAGCTGTGTTAAGCAGCCTGTTTGTTCTTAAAATTAAAAGCACCTTTTCTCTTGGCCATTGGTGTTAAGGGAAACTAGTGCAATATCGAGCATTCAGGCACACTTTAACTTGAAAACTAAAGTATTTCATCATTCATACAAGGAAGCATGCGTGTATTTTTGTTCAAAACTTGGTTGTAAGATGAATTTTTATTTATCACAAGGGATTATGATGTTGTGTATTATATATACGCCTACTTATGAGTGCATTTACAAAATAACATGCTATGTAAACATACTCAAATTTTAGTCTGTCTCTGAAGAATTTACCTATATTGCAAACCATGATATTTACTACATTAGTGAGGGTTGTTTCGTTGTGTGGGTGACACGTGTGCTTGCTTTAAAAGGTACATCTTGATTAGGAATTAACTATTTTAAATTTTAAAACAAAGCATATTTTAAAGTTTTTTTTAATGACAGTACCTCACTCATCTTTCTAAACGACAACTCATCTAAGGGTTTCAATGGAAATTGAATGTCATGGGAGACACAGAAATTACAAGGACGCAGGCTTTTATCTTAAAAAGGCTTGGTGGATTTTGTCTTAAACACTGTTGAGACATTAAAGTACATAGGAAACCTTCCACGGTATCAAATATTGACTGGGGGGGAAAAAAAAGGAAGAAACCACCTCTTATAGTCTTGCCTAGCTGACAGGAACGACACAGCTGTAACAAGGTAAATCACTTTTCACTTTCATCATTCTTTCCTTAAGGAATATTCCCTTAAATAAATGCAGAAAGGAGACTTTACCTGGTGCAGCCATTGCTCTGCCTAACGGAGCTGCCAGAGTTGATAACTCAGTGGGGGCTTGGGAGGCAAAGAAAGGGGAAAAGGCAAAATGGTAGCAGACAACCGGCTTCAGGACTGTGCCGGCAGTGCATGACAGGGAACCGGAGCCGGAGGGGAACTACTCAGTGACACCGGTCCCGTTTCACGGTACAGCTCCTGCCGACCCGGCGGAGCAGTCTCCAGCCCCGAACCGCCCCCGGCTGCCGCCGGCCTCACACCCCGGCCGCGCCTCTCCCTCCTCCGGCTGAGAGAAGAAGGAGCAGCCGGCAGAAGCCGTGCGTCCCCCCACCCGTCCTTCGTGACAGGCCCGCGATGTGCCGGGGAGGGCTCCCAGCTCCCCGCCGCGGCGGCGGCCCCTTCCAGCTCCCTGCGGCCCGGGGCGGCGGGACGGGAGCGAGCCCGACGCTGTGTTTTGCAGGGCGGAGGCGGCGGCGCTGCTGGACAGCTCCGGAGCGCGACGCGGCGCCCATGTTCCGGAGACGGCGCAGATGTGAGTGGGGAGCCGGGGAGAGCCGCCGGGGAGAGCCGCGGCGGAGCCCCTTCGCCGACAGGCGGGGGAGATCCCGGGAGCGAGCGCGCTCTCCGCCCCCGGGAAGCCCCGGGTTTCCGCGGCGCGGGCGGGGCGGGCGGGGGGCGAGGGCAGCCCTCACCTGCGGGGGGCGGGAGGCGGGATCCCCGCGGCGGGGGCCCCGCGCCCCC
>VZTI01003898.1:87458-229909 GCA_013397865.1 Struthidea cinerea | reverse complement strand
GCCCCGCGCCCCCCCGCTGACGGCGCGGCCGCTCCGCCCCGGCAGGTGACGTGATGCCCGTTGTTTTGGTGCGCCCGACCAATCGCACGCGGCGGCTGGATTCTACGGGGGCCGGGATGGGCCCGTCGTGGCGGCAGCAGGACGCTCCCCTGCCGACCGTCACGCATTGCGCAGGGTGCACCACCGCCCGGTCCTCCTGCGGCTTTAACGGCCCCGGCATGGACCCGCCGCGCCACTTCCCGGCGGGCTTCGGCCCCGAGCAGCAGCAGCAGCAGCAGCGCCCACCGGCGCCGCCGCACTGCCAGCAGCACGGCCAGGACAAGCAGAGCCTCCTCCAGCAGCAGCAGCAGCAGCAGAGCCCGTGCCTCCAGTGCAACAACTGCGCCTACTACGGGGCTGCTGCGGCAGCCGCGGGGGATAACCTGCCCCTTCTGCTCCGCGCCTCCTCGCCGCTTTCGGGCGCCTTTCGGACGCACTCCTCCCCGCTGTCTTCCGCCGCCTCCTCCCGGCACGGCAGCCAGCTGAACGTCAGCGAGTTCACCCCGTCCAGCCATGCTGGCGCGTCCAGACAGCCTCACCAATATTCCCAGTACCACCAGTGCCATAGCCTGCAGCAGCAGCAGGCAGCCAGTCCCAGCAGCAGCGTCAGCAGCAGCAGCACTCACCATCATCATCACCATCACCATCACCACCACCATCACCAGCAGCAGCAGCGCCGGGAGAGCAACCCCTTCACCGAAATAGCCATGAGCAGCTGCAGGTACAACGGCGGCGTCATGCGGCCGCTCAGCAACCTGAGCTCGTCCCGCAGGAACCTGCACGACCTGGACTCCGAGTCGCAGCCGCTCCAGGCGCCGCTCGCCAGCCCCGCTGCCGCCGCCGCCGCTGCCGGCTCTGCCCCCGCCGCCGGCAGCCCCGCCGCCCCGGAGATCGTGGTCTCCAAGCCCGAACACAACAACTCCAACAACCTGGCGCTCTACAGCTCCTCCGGCCCCGGCCCCGGCACGGGCAGCACCAACAACGGCGGGGGCAAGTCCAGCAAGAAGAAGAACCAGAACATCGGGTACAAGTTGGGACACCGCCGGGCTCTCTTCGAGAAGCGCAAGCGTCTCAGCGACTACGCGCTCATCTTCGGCATGTTCGGCATCGTCGTCATGGTCATCGAGACCGAACTCTCCTGGGGCGCCTACACCAAGGTACCAGCTCGGGCGGCAGCCGGTCCCACCGCCCGCGGCCCCCGCCCCGTCCCCGTCCCGTGGCGTCCCCACCGTCCGGTGGCGCGGTGCCGCCGGCCGTCTCCTCGGGCCGGGGTGGCGGTGGGGAGGAGAAGCCCCCGCGCATGGGTCTCTGAGGAACGGTGCTGTCTTTCTCTTGCAGGAGTCTCTGTATTCCCTCGCTCTGAAATGCCTTATTAGCCTCTCCACGATTATCCTGCTCGGGCTCATCATCGTGTACCATGCAAGAGAAATCCAGGTAACGTTTCCTCCAGTGGGTCAGGGAGCGTTGCTGGCTTAGGTGGGGGTGCGAGGCGGTTTGTCCAGGGGAGCAGTGGTGGTAAGTACTGGGCACTTCCTGCTGCTTCAGAAAGCAAACGTGGTCTCTGCAAGCCTGCCGAAGTGGGTGAATGGACCTGAGCCCTGGAGACGGGCGCCATACAACGGGCAGAGAGGAGCCAGGAACCTCTGCCTGCTAGGGAATTCTGCCTGCTACGGACTGTCGCCTGCAGTTATGCTATAGGATTGCTTAGCCCCGAGGTTATAACATGCTTTCTAGGTGATGTGCCTGTCGTCTCCCGTAACAGATGTACAGCAATAGTCTCTTATTTCCCAATGACTAAATTTCATGCTGTGTGTTTTCTCTTGACGGCAAGGTTAATGGTCTTCACTGTGCAAGGTATGTAATCTTCACCGCGCTGTATCAGATAGGAGTATGCTCTAGGAGAGTGTTTAGGAGGAGGGGGAAGATTCATGCTTGACTTGTTTTATTTAATGCTGCACAGCATTTAGGAATGTGACCCGAGAAAAGTGTCAGGAAGGATAGGGCTAAAAGTACGAGGAACATAATGGTCAAAGCTGTAGAATAAATCTCACAGATACTGTCACAGGTTCTGTCAGTTGTAATTTTTTTGACTAAGAAATTAAAATGTAGCATTTCATCTCAGCTGAAGTTTTGAAGGGAAGAGTACCTTACTCGTAGATATAGTGCTTTTGCTTTTTCAGATTAGAGACTCCTTGAGCTGAAGACTGAAATGTCAGATTTCAAGGGCAATGAAGACTCTTCCACTGGTACCAGTCAGTTAAATAAAAAAAAAAATTAAGAATTGTATAGTATACTGCTTCTGTGCAAATGAATGCTGTAGTTTCAACATGAAATGGTACATAGTCTCCTACTTAGGGTAGTGTTAGAGAAGTATTATGTTGCTGAAGACTTTTTGCCAAACTGAATCCTATTGTACAGTCTTTGTACATGCAAAACTTCTTTTCCTGGCTCAGAACCCAGTTTCTCTGCATTAATGTCAAAGATATTGAAAGCCATTTAATGATATAGTATTGACCAAACAAGTGTTCTGGAGAGAGAGCAAATTTATAAACTATGGGAGTACTGATGAAGAGGTTTCTTTACCAGTATAAAAATAAATAAGAAGCACTCCTGCAGCGTGGGAGCCTTCTCTGGTGTGTCTTCCCACAGATGTTGCTTCAGGCATGAAAAGCAAAGCTGAAAACAAGCCCTCTCTAAATATTTAAAATATCCAATGCATTTTCCAGAAACTTTAAATGGAAAATTTTATGGAAGATAATGAAATAATTGTAGGTCCGTGCAGGTCCCCCAGCTTACACTAAATAGTTACTCCAAAATTCGGTTGTTTGTTGGGTTTTTTCAGGTAAAGAGTTAGAAATTTTCATTGTCTTAGGAATCAGATGGATGAGGAAAAAAAAAATTAAAAATTGTCATTCCATTTTAGTTGTTTTTTTAACTGATTGTTTTAAAGAACTTCCTCATATTTGCAACTGCTTGTAAGGAGTTATGCAATCATATGACTTAATCATGGTTAATGTAGTTTTCAGTGCTGCCTGACAGTACAGAATGCAAATATACCTGCCTGTAAAACAGCAGTACCCCGTGTTTTAGAATGAGAGATACCAGAAACTGCAGTAGTCATGACAATGCCTGGAGGAGATGCAGCTTCAAGGGGTTCTGTCATTCACATCAAAAATGAAAAGTTCTCCATTTCATGGAGTTTGTTAGAAGGAAAGGCTGTAGTACCCTCTGTGGCTATTAGATATCTGCTTACTTTTGAATTTAAGCATAGTATGTTTTTCTCCACACACTTGACTTTTAAAAACTAGGATGATGAGAGTGCAGGGCAAAGGCTATGTCAATTCTACGATCATAAAATTTATGTTGCACTAGACACCTTAAAAAAAAAGTACCTTTAAAATCCCTTGGCTTAGTGGTGTACGTAGTGTTCTCCAGGCAAAAGAAAATATTGTGTAACCCTGATAATGTAATGTTTTTTTAAATAACCTTTAAAGCTGACTGTTTTCTGAAGGCAGACATGTCTTTAATTCAAGCAAATGTTCTGCTCCGTGTGGAGCAATGAATAAGGTCTATAGAACAGAGCCCACAGATGGTTGGTTGTGTCCTGGAAGACTTTCTGCACCAGCTGTATGTTAGTTCTATTCCCGTTGGAACATTCCTCTCTGATTATTATCTGAAACATACTTAAATATTTGTTATAGTGTAAATAAGCAGGAATTCTTTGAGAGAGGAGAATTTTTTTTCCATAGAACAGAAGAAGGTGGCTGTATTCAGCTTGTGGCAGTGGTGTCTTTCATACTCTGGTGGGAGAAAACCATCCGAAGCATAAGTAGATTTTTCTACAAAGCATGAGGCAAAGAAATACTGGGAATTAAGGAGCTGACAGTCTAGTAATTATTACTGATTGTAGGATGAATACGGAGAAAATCCCAGCGATCTAAAATGCTGGCAAGTGGAAATCAGCTTTTTTGTTCTTTTCAGTAGTGTTTGACCTTGATTTATTCATAGGAAGATCAAACAACCATGCTGCAAGGATGTCCGTGGGTCAGTGCCTAGCAGCACAGCAGGTGGCTTTAGTCTTCCTATTGAAATGGCATTGCTTGTATGTTTTGTTTTGAAAACAGTCAGTTAAACAAGTCTCTAGAGTTTGCCTGCCCCAGACTTGCTGCTTTTTTTAAGGCAGTTGGAAGGGAAGTTTATAAAGGTTTGACAAGATTCTTCCCAAGCCGAGAAGTGATACGTAAGAAGCAACGTAAGACAAACGAGTTTTCTTTTCGTGTTTCCCCGAGGTCAGACCGTGGTGGGTGTGCGGTGGGGAGCTGGAGCACCTCGGGTGCGGTAGGGGCGGTGTCGCGGCCGCCTGTTCAGCACCGCAGACAGCTCCGCGCGGAGCGCCCGGTCCGGGCGCCGCATCCCGCCGGGCGCATCCCGCCGGGCGCATCCCGCCGGGCGCATCCCGCCGGGCGCCTCGCCGTCGAAACCTGCTAGCTGCACGGCTTTGTCCAGGGCTTCCCAGGAACTTGCACAGAGCTCTGCATCTGGCAGACCAAAGTCTCCAGAAGGGTGGTAACTGCAGTATCTAGGCAAGGCTAACTGTAGGGATGCTGAGTAGTCTTGTGAGATACTGGAAATGTTTAAATATTTTCAACCAATACGTTTTCAGTGATGGCACTGTCATAGTTATTCTGTATCCCTCTAGAAATGAAAATGTGAGCTGTTATGAATTTTAATAAACGTGAGTTAGTGTTAAGAATACATTGAAAGTCAGTTGAAAACAGTTGGGTTCAAATGTTAATTCATAGCTCACATTATCTTTTCTAGAAAAGAGGATGAAAATTGTGAGCAAGTTTGCTTCACATCCTTCCCCCTTCTAGAAAAAAATTCCTACTGGACAACAGTAACAGAGTTGGAGTTGAGGATAGTGATAAACCCAAAATGTGTGTTCACTTTTTGTTCCATTTTTGTCATGCCTATAGTTCTGTTAAAAACATTACACTTGGGAGATAATGAAATATGCATTGCTCTCTCTCCAGGCTTGTGTGGTTGTTGATTCAGTTCTTCAGAACAAGTGCTTTGTGTTTGAAAGATCAATGGGAAAAATGTAATTTGTCATTATCCCAGACTAGAACAGGTATTTCTCTGACTGTTGCTCCAGTTGAGAGTTTGAAGGAGGGAAGAGCTAAAAAGACAGCATTATCCAATTATCATAATAATTTTTGATATATTAATTATCCACTTCATGCATAAACAGTTTGTTAATACTATTTTACATAATTAAAGCCGAGGCAGCATGTAACATAATTAAAATTGTATTCCTTAGAACTTACTGTTCCATTCCACATTTCTCTAGTGGAATTTGATCCATAAATAAAATGGAATTCAAGAAAGTTTAGGGTGGCAGTTTATATTGTAAACCTGCAGTTTTTCTACTTTTATTAAAAAATGGACCTCTCTGCCTATCTCTAGTACTTCTAGTACTGTTGGAGATAGAAATGCTTTCTAACTATGCATCCCTGAACTTCTACCAGCACTTCCTTGTATTACTAAGAGCAAAAGGATTGAAATCAAAGTTCTGTGAGACTACTAGTCAGAGGTCTTTAATAGCCATAGCCTAGTATTTCTTGAGAGATGGTGGTCAGTGTAAGAATATATCCACTGGAACACTTCTTTAATGCTGGACTGCTTAGCATATCCCTTCTGTAAATAAAGATACTGTCTGTCCTGAATAATAGTAACCTGAGTATTGCTAACCTGTGCTGTCCCGGACAGCATCTGAGCCTCTTTTCCTTCTCCCTGAGACAGATGCTCTCACTCACGCAGAAACATGAAAGTTGTTGATATTTGTTAAAGCAAATCGAAATCTTTTGTGTGTATACGTGTGTGTATCAGCTGAGGTTTCTAACCACTTTTAAAATGTATTGCTAGGTCATACTTTGATAGAACACCCATGGAAAGGCTTGCAAACCCCAAGGTTAAGGTTAAGCTATTGCTTTCACAGCAGAGCCTCCCAGGGCTACAGGGAAAAAGCACCGTCAGTCCCTAGATGGTTCTGAAGTGATGGGAAAATAACGTGCTACTGATAGGTTTGGAGTGAAGTATTTTCAGTCTTTGTTAGCTATCTCTGAAGTTACCACAGCTGAGAGCCCAAATGTCTTGCTGAAGAATCAAGGATCTTCTTTTCCCTGTGCCTGAAAACTTGGAAAAATGGAACAAGCAGTATCAGGTAACAGAAAAGAATGGTAGTAAATACATAATACCTGTTTATTGTGCAAATACATCCCATAATGCATGATGGTAATAAACACAGTTTATGCGAGTTTCATTATCTTACTGGCATCAGTGGAAAGTTTTGCGGTAAAAAATTTGCACTTGTGAACAGTTAAGCTCCCTTAAAGTCTCTTTTCAAAAGAAGTCATGCTTATTCTACAGTCTAACTTATTTATTTTTTATTTATCTGTTATTTATTTGTTTCTTTCCATGTTATCATTTTGCTTTCACTGGAGAGGTACATGTGCATTTCCTTGTCTTGCTGGCAATCTTTTGACTTTGTGTGGAGTCCAGCTTGTCTTTGCTGAGGTGTATTGATGCATCAGGAATTGCTCACAGCCTGTAAATCTTCTGCTGAAGAAATGAATGAGTTAGACTAAGAGCACAGAGAGCAAGTCTGATGAAAAACTGGTGCAAATCAAGAAATAAACTTAGAGTGTTACTTAGCCTGATCTGAAGTCTCTTGAGAATTAGTGATTTTTTTTTTCTACTTACTCTAATAGATTTTGAGTCACGCAACAAAAAAACTCATTGTGTGGCAGTTGATCAAGGATACAGTAATTTCATGTGCAGATACAGAAATTCCCCTCTACCAATTAAATTAAATACACATTTCACCTCTGTAATGAACAGCAGAAAATCACATAGGAATCCAAGGTCACTGTACTTGACAAATTAACACCATATCTGTCAAGTTAACACTTTAGAGTATTTTCATGAAAATACTTCGTTTCAGTTCTGTTCAGTACATTTTTGATAGCTTATATGTGCAGATCCTGTTGATGTAGGAAACACTGTGGGTGCCCATTGTCTCTGAAACGCAGCACTGCAATGCATATGGCATGGAAGGTAGGCTTGAAAATCCTTTAATGGTGGTCAGCCTTGGAAGGGGCAGTAAAGTCAAACATATGCCTCTGTTTCCTACAGGCTTCATTAGATCGTAGGAGGAGGTGGTGCCTGGTGGTCAGTACACTGAGTGATTGGTCCGGCCATACCTAGGATTATCTATTTATATCTGGTGTTGTTCTGAGCATTTTTTAATGAGGCTGTTAGAAGTTTATCAAGACATAGCAATGCATTATGAGGTGTGAGAAGGTGTGTCATTGTCCCTGTTGGAGGAGAAAGAGCATAGAGAACATTTGTAACCAAAGATCAGATTCTGGATTTGTATAAATCGTGTATCTTAGCTGAAATGAACAGATACTGTTGTCTGCAGTATCAGAGGCATTCTACATGCCCATCTTAATGTGAAATTATTGTACCTGTCAGATCTTTCTACTGTGGGATCTTCAGATTAGGAAATTCTATCAGGTACTTGACTGCAGCTCTTTTTTTGCCTGACTTTAAGTGAAAGTGTGCCGGCACTGACAAGTGTACATTAGTGCTTTTTTGGTTTTGGTTCTGGTTTGTATGTGATCTACTAAATGTAGTGTTTTGGGCTTTGAGTTTGATTTGAGATGTATTTGACATCTGTTTTGAGCGAAGGTCAGAACAAGAATGGCTGCTGTTCAGGACTTTGGAGAATTAAAATGTTCTCTTTCAATCAGCTGTTTTCACCCTTGATGATGAAAGTTGTCACCTTCCCTTACTGAAGGATAAAATACTGCTCTGAGCCTGTGAAGCTCCTTTTAAGATTACCACTGAAAGATGAGGCTGTAATTGGTCTTGTAATTAGCCTTCAGGTAAGCTGGAAATACCGGTCACTGTAAAAGATTCTTTTATGAACTGAGAATAAACTGTAAAATATTCAGGAATTTTGTGAGGAAATTTTCACAGCTCCATTCTGTTGAAATGAGAAAAGTTGCATATCATGATAACACACACACACACAAACAGAATTTAATTTTTTTCATGCATTTTTTTATTTAATAACATTAAGTGCATTACATTGAAAAACGTGAATGGAAAAACTTCGGTTCACATAAATGTGATATGAGAAATACACAGTGAAATATTTGAGGATCAAATTCTTGACACATAATGAGTGCTCTGAATTGAAATGCTCTAAAGATCCAATTAATTTAGATACTCACAAATATAGATCCCTTAGTGTGATTGTTCTTCGTAGAGAAATATCATGATGTATTCTTGATTCAGTTGTGTAAATTGACCTTGTACCGTTATTTTAATGAAAGCCACATTAAGAAATTTCTTCATGTGTCTGTCAAAAGATTGGAAGAGATTGTCATGAGAACATGCTTTACAGCTTAGAAATAATTCTTTTGTAAAGGCAGCAGTCAAACATGAACATTTTATGCTTTAAACTGGCGTATCTGAACCCAGGCTTTTGCAAACAAAAGTCTTCAGTTAATATCATGCATAAATATTTTCATAGTTGCAGAATATAACACATTTGTTAGTTACTGATTCATTCACTTCTTCCTTCTTGACCAGTCTCTGCAATTGTGCCCCTCATCTGTGTGAAAACAGTCCTTAATAAGCATAGGTTTTACTGACATTTTTAAAATGGGTGTGAATATTATATATTCCATGAAGGAGTGAGAGGACTGAGTTCTGAAGAGCAATGTTTGCATCTTCTAACATCCTTCCTTATCTCTTTCATTTTGTTGGAGACTGACTGATCTTTTGGAATTAAATTCCTTTTAAAGAAATTCTAAACCTTTTCGTGACAGATGGAAACACTCCTGTGTGTTCCATATAAAGTAAAGCAAAAGGGTAAGCCTCAAGTAACTTTATATTTTAATGTCCTGCTCTTAATCTTTTCAAGAGTAATGTGCTCTGGGTTTGGTTTCTTTTTTCTCTACAGAAACAAATTAAAACAAAATCTTATGTCGAAGTGGCAGCTTCTGAACTTTTATGCATACTAATACTGTACAGTTATCTTGATGTATAGGGGAGAGCTGGTTCTATGTTATATGACTGACCAACAGAACTGTTTATGGAATTCTGATTGAATACAGTCACAAAGTTACTGAAGGCTTCAGGAGCCACGAGGGTGAACAACAGAGAGTTATGAGGCTGTATAGGTGTAACTCTAAGTACAATTCATCTTGCAAAACCCCTGCTTGTAAAAGGGTATATTTGAAATAAAAAGTAATTGGAAAGTGAATATATGTGGGTTGATATCCACAGATTTTATTTTCACCTATGGATAAAGAGCTTCCTGAGCTTTCTTATCTGTATTCTGCAAAAAATAATGTTCCTTGTAGTGTTTCAGAGTGTAACTGTGTGTCTTCCATAAACAGTTATACATCAGTTCTGTGGTTCGGTGAGTAGGTGTAAGATAGCCTGAAGAGAAGGAAAGGCTTTTATAACAAGTATTTATATTGTAAAAGTATTTCATTCATAAAGGCAATTACCTGGACAAATCCTCACATTTTTTCTGTCACTTAAAGGATGTTTTTACAAAAGGAAACATCGAGACTAAGAGTTCAAGTGCTGTGGAAGGGATCTGGGGATGGCTTCGTAGCAAGACTTGAAGCTCAGGCTTGCCTGTTTTGTGGTCTTATGCTCAGATCAGTCATTTGTCATGTAAATAAGACACTGTAATTGCCATCCATCTATGCTGGTAATTTTCAAGAATTATATGCCTACTTTAGCAGATGTCCCAAAAACTGCAGTGTAGAATGAATGCAGTGCTCCACAATATGTTCTAATGAGATACTATTCTTTATGAAGCATTTTATTGCTATTAAAATTGTTTATTCCATCTTTCATAGCTCTGCTAGTTCTGTAGCATTACTACAGGTATACACAGTCATTCGCACCTGCTCTGTAACTGACCTCTCATGGTAGTGTCTTTCACTAGAGTAATCCATTATGAAGCAATGCTTCATCTTCAGTCACTTAACAAAACAAAGATTCATTCTAGTCGGTGAACAGTATTTCTTGTTTTGTGATGGTTGTTACACTTTTAAGAATATGATCTGTTGCAGCCAGAGAATAAGGCATGTGTTTAATTAAAAGTGGCAGTAACTTTGTAACTGATTCAGTCTGCACCATAGCATCCATTATATCCACATACATAAGAAATCTGTATTCAGTCTGGGAACCTGGAGGAAGACTGAATGTCCAGGTGTGGCTTGCCATACAAAATAATTTATCTCCTACCTAAACAAATAGCAAAAATTACTAGAAATAATGATCCTGAGCATTCACTGATAACATCTAAGTTTAATGATATTTTCATCAAAATTTTTCTCATTGCATTTCTGGTACAGTATTAGTTACCATTTTTACACCAGTCATGTGCAATTGAGCAGTGTTTTGACTTCAGAAGAGGATCTGTGTTTGTGAGTATCTAAATTAGTGGGATCTTTAGAGCATTTCAGTTTAGAGCATCCATATTATGTGTTAATGATTTGATCCTCAACACCTTTGTTATCATTAAAATATTTTTTCAGGAAGACTTAGAAGCTCTTGAACCAAAACTGATTTATGAATAAGCTAAGGTTCTCTTAACCCACTTCGCCTTGGCCATTTCTCTGCAGTAGCAATAAAATTCAGTTTTACCCATGCAGCTACTATAGCCAGACTGTAGTGGGTTCCTTTTTTGTAAATTCCTTTGTAGTATGCTACCCATGAATTTTTCTTGGGCTCTACGTAAGGAGTGGGCTGATATAGCAGAAATTCTCATCCATCCAAATTCATGTATAACTGAAAAGGTACCCTACGGCAGCTGCTACAGAACATGATCCTTTTCTGAATGGTGTCATGGATAAAGTGGCTTCACGCTAAGACCACCTCATTCTTTCGCCCTTATTGAGGCTTCATGGTAAAAGCCAATAATTTGCATTCTGTTGTAATTTTTGCAGTATGATAGTTTAGAGTAATTAAAACTCTATGTGTTAGGATAGACAAGTGCTAGACCTGATGTATTGCCAGTTCAGTTTCAGTATAGTTTTAAGACAGTTTAATAGCGAAATGTTTAAAACAGGTATTGATATAAGACTACCCATGGCCAGTCTGACTTTCAGATTTGATTGTCAGTAGGAAGATGTTTGGTCCTCTTTATGTGCAGCTGTATATGAACAGATGTTTGCCTACCTTTCAGGAACAGAATGGGATGCAGTGGAGTCAGATGAGGAACTTAACAGTGTGGCTGTCAGCTGACAGGCAATTCCTCTCCCCCACCATTTGGCACTTGGAAGGAAAAGAGGGGACGGGTTTTTTTTTTATATGCAGCCTGTAATCAGAGATGTCAGCCCATCCAAAATTATTAATTCTTGCATTTCACCTGTGCCTTTTGTATGTATGTTGTGGCTGGTAACATCCTATGTTAACTGCTGGACATCAGAATTTTTCCTGCTGTGGTATGTCCCATTGAGCATAATGGTTGTGAAAAGAAAGCTTTCTGAAACATTTTTAACAGCAAATTTATGTTTAAATTATGGACAATAAGGGGGTTCACTGCAGTCAATGCAAACATGTTTCGTGTATTTGGTTTCCAGAGATATTAAAAAAACACCAGTTGCTTTGAAGACAGAGCGTCTTTTACCTGAGATGTGCTGTAGATCAGACAGATTTGATGCAGCTGTAACATTCGAAAAATTATTGGGCAGCAAAAAGAACTTTTTGTACTAAGACATATGCTAAGATGATTTTTTTTTCCTGAGGAAGCAGGTACACTCATAATTAATATTGGTCAAGTAAAACGGTATTTTACCTATTAAGAAATACAGGTACCTGTAAAAAAACTCATGCCTATGTTTATTTAACCTGGTGTTGAAAACTGCGCTACTTAAAGATATTTTAAGTTGATCTTTGAAGCAGTTTGAAGACTTTATCCACTATATGGTTTAGCCAGAAACCCACTTTAGGCCTTCATGAGTAAAAGGTATTAAGTACATACGTTGTTTATTGCTGCGCCCTCAAAATTTTACTTGCCAGGATGAATTACAGAGACATTTGAATAAGACCAAATGCCTCTAAACACTTGGAATTAGTGCATGACTATGTTTATTAGGATTTTTAAATACACAAATACTTCCAACTCCATTCTGCTTTTCCTTCTGCACAATATACTTTCACTTATTTTGGTAGTCATGCTTTAGGAAAATACTTGGATTTTATATTTCTATATTTGGAGTTGTTTTTAACATACACTTGAATGAAATTCTGGGTTAAACAGAAATTCTGTGTTAAGACAGTAAAAACACGTACAGGGACTTCATGATTCCTTTGGTGCTGATTTGTACTCTCCCATTTCCATTTAAATAAAAATGTAATCAGTTTACAAAAAAAACAACATTCAAACTTTCTCACATACCTGAAGTATTTATGTAATAAATAAACACTAGAGGAGGAGCTGAGAAGACAGATTCTTGTGTATATGATGTGTTGGTACTCATCATTTCCTAAAAACAAGTTCCTAAGTTTAGAGTCACTGTTGTACTCCTTTGGCAGAATGAATGAGTTAGCTCATCTGATTTAGCCTCAGATTCAGTGTTTCTTCCTTTAACTTCTGTCTCCACTGAAAATGTGTTGCAAATTTCTTCAGAAAATACATCTTTTTTTTTAATTGGTTGCAGTTTTCCTAGTAGTAATGAAGCTGATCGTCCCTGAAGAGAGTGAGGCTTCTCTCGCAGTGGCAGATGGCAGTCGTTTTGGGAGATGGTGTTTTCTTCGTGCAGTGATCCATAGAACAAATATTTTTAGTACTGAATGAAGAAAAACAAATCCTAAATGAATAATTGTAAAATAATTCTTTAAAATTATTAACACAAATATATTGAATTGTAGATTTCTTCCCAGAAACTTTTGCATCTGCAAGAAGAATGTAGAATTACTTTATTTCTGAGGTACTTGAAATGGAGAGAAACATAGCACAGGCTTCTACGTTTCTTGATAAATACATTCTAAAAGTTAGATATATGTGTGATATAGGACAGTTATTTTGTAGGAGGATGTGCTGTGTTCTTCGTGAAGTTTTGGAACTGCTGCTCCAGTGCAAAGCTAAAATCATCCCTTATTTTGATATCAATGTTTCAATCCTTGTACTATCAATTTCAGTGTAGTAGTTGAAGCAGACCTAAAACATCAGAAGAAATGTTTGAAGTGATTTTTTTGTTGTTGCTAGAGATTATTTTATTGGCATGGTTGTTTGTTCAGTGTGGTCATTATTTTATATTTGTGAAAGTAGACCTAAGCAATCCATTTACTTTGCAACTTTCCCTTTTAGATGTAATAAAGCTGGCACAGTGGATTTTCTGGTGCACTCTTTTAGCAGGGAGAGTGCGCCAGGGCAGGCCAGAAAAAGCGCGGGGCAGTGCAGGTTGGCAGCTGGTGGAAGTTGAACTCAGAACAAGATGTGGTGTGGCTAGGTTAGGTTACTTGCTGGTAGGTTTCTTAAGGGCTGGCTGCATCCAAATAACCTTCCTCAGTCCTTAGAGATGCTCCAGACCCCTCATCATTTTGTGGCCTCCTCTGGACCTACACCAGTAGCTGCTTGTCTCTCTCGTACTGAGAAACTGAACTGAACAGAGCACTCCAGATGTGGCCTCCCTAGGGCTGAGTAGAGGGGCAGGATCACCTAGTTGACCTGCTGGCAATGCTCTTCCTAATGCAGCCCAGGATCCCACTGACCCTCCAGGCCACAGGGACATTGCTGGCTCATGGTCAACTTGTCATCCACCAAGACTCCCAGGCCCGCCACCACAGAGCTGCTCTCCAGTAGGTCATCCCCCAAGCTGTGCTGGTACTTGGGGTTATTTTTCTTGCCCTTGAGTGATGTTCAGAGCTTTGGTAAATTGTGCTGCTTCTGTATCTTCCTGGAGGACATTATTGATTCTCAAAGCCAGCCACAAGAGTTTTTGGAAACTTCTGATACTGGTTGGAAGCCTGCTACATGAACTTAAGGAGCTTTTTCTGATTGTTTTAAGCAGCAGAGGGGGTAGGTTCTGAAACTTTGGTATAATGAAATAGCTGTTAAATTAAGAATATTGTTAAAATGAAGAAATACCTTTCACAGACATTGACTAGTAGAAACTCCTGTTTTGGTCAATTCAGTTGAGTCACATAGTGGTATTTCTGCTGAATATCTCAAATTAATATAGTCACCCTGAGTGGTGGACTTTTATTTATGGAGCTCTGATTTGTTCAAAGGTTCATAAAAATTTGTGTAACTCAATATCTCTCTGTTGATTACAGATCTGAGGAAGCTCAGCTGTGATTGTTCAAGCAAGACTCCAAACTGAATTATACTAGGAAATTTTCTTGTGAAATATCTTTTTAATAATGAAAGTGAAAAAAAAATTGGCTTTATATTAATTTTGTTTACAATCTATTAGTAATAGCAAGCTCATTATCTAATTACTTTGATTTTTTTATATATTTATAAGCTTTTTATGGCTTCTTAGTTCAATCCATAATTATGCTTTTCTCAGGGGGTTCTTCTTCTCTGTAGCATTGGGAAAGAAATCCTGATATCTTGGAATGTCTTTTCTATTTTTTTTTTCCTTTGTAGTGCTTGATTCTTAATACTGTTACCTGCATATAAATTTGGGAGTGTCTCACCTTCTTTGGGTGCCTGGAGCACATACATGGATATGGAGAGACCTATATGAAAAGAAATTGTGTGTGTCCCAGCAATTGCTAGTACTATAATGGTCTTTTGGCATTGTAGGCTGTTGGGGGGGAGGAGGGGGTGTTAAGCTATTTCATAGTTTGGGATGAAGAGTACTGCTGAAAATCTGTCCGGTACCATTTAAGAATATTGAGGAATGTTTCTGAATATCTTTAGAGAGAGAAAGCTAAAAAGAATACTGTCAGCATGTGGATTAAACCAGAAGGGGAACACGGGTAGGTGGAATTTAACTTTGTGGGCTCATGCAGAATTTAACCCTATGTTATTAATTTGATTTTAAATTCCTTTCCTTCTAAAAAATCTCTAGTTTTTTTTATAATGATCTGAGGGATAGATATTAAAAAAAGACACAGACAAACCTGGCAAGAGCATTGTTTAACACACATATGTATTTTGAAATTGCTGCAGTTACATGTGACCTGTCAGAGTAACCAAGACGTACTGTTCAGATGTATTTTAATGTGAAGATTTGGGTACTGCACTTCTGAAAATATAATTCACAAAGATTATAAATGCTCTGAGCCTCTTTTATGCATCCCTTCCTGAGATGGTACATTTAAATGCAGCATTTGAGAGAAGTATTTTGGGCCTGTTTAGCTACCAGGACACCTTAACATGAAGTTTGCTTTACATACATGATTTATTTATAGCAAAATATTAATCATTATAAAAAACTAATTTTGCACAGAGATGTCAAATTTAAATGTACTGCACAAATAATAACTCTTGTGCTGAAACTAAGTACCAGACTTTTAAAACCTTCTGTTTAAATAGGGATGTTTATATTTGGGAGGGGAGTATGTGTGCGTATGCATGTGTACGTGTGTAAGTAATAGAGCCGTCTGGCTTCCTCATTTGAATGAACTAAGCATGTCTCCTTTGGTAGACAGCTATACCCACAAGACCTTGTGGTTCAATTTCTAGTGACCTACTAGAAAGTTTGCTTTTAATTCTGGATGTGGGAAACATTCTGGCAAATATAGGATATCCAATCCCTCGTGTTGTGTTGTGAAAAAACATGTTATTTGCCTTCTGTGCTTTTTATGTGCAGAAGGAGTTTGATGCCTCATAACTTTATGTGTGTATTAAACCCCCTAACATCTCTGATCTGGGGCATTGTACTGAGGGTGAGGAGTACAACAGCTTCCAGGAACTCCTGTAGACTCTCCAAGCTCAACAGGCCTTTGGGTAACTTACAGACTATTTGGTTACACGCCTTCCGATGATGTAAGAAAGTAAATTCCATCTCCTAGTTAGAGACACCTGTGCTAAAGACTTAAGATAGCGATCTCCCGTCATGACTTGAACATGGTTTTAAATCATTTTTACTTAATGAGGTGCTGTGGGACAGTAACTTGGCTTTTTGGAGTAGTGAGACAAAAACAGTATCTTCTTTGTTTACCATAATGTTTTTCTTTTTTTGGTTGTGTAATTGATATTTCGCATACTACACACTATAGAAAAACATCAAGTCAAAAATTCTGGTAAGTCATCAATCTCAGATGCTATATTTTGCTACTTTAAATCATAGTCCTATCAGTTCTTTTTATAAGATTTAAGTGACTCCAGTATTCAACCATTTTTAATTTGAATTCTTAAGTTAAACAATTGCAACAATTTGCTTGTAAGTAAAGTTGATTTATTTTCTCCAAGGAATGCTTCTAGCGCTACAGCTGATGCCACTTTATAACTGTTTATTGCTTCCTTTTTACTCCTGTATTAATGTATCCCCACGGTATTACAGCAGGGTAGTGATACAGTTCTCAGATTTGTTCTTTTGCCTGTAAAGGCATTTTTAAAACGTGACTAGTTTTCTCATTCTTCGCACTCACCAACACTTAGAAAATTAACTTCTCTCCTTTTGTTTTTCTCCTTCAGGGAGTCTCTGATCCAATTTGTCGCTGTGTGCAATCTGTCTATTTAGAATACCTTTCTGGTTTTTTCATCTAGTGTTACATGAATGTAACACTGTGTAACACACAAGTGTTATGTAGATGTACACATACCTATCTATATAAATATCCATCATATTTATTTTTATGTTTTTAATGTTTGGCATTACAAATATCAATTTTATTTGAAGTTAGAGCTTGATTCTATGTCTTACATTCACATAGAACATGCTAGAAATCCATTACATAATTCCAGGTGAAAATAACTTCGAAATTTTTCACATGAAGTGGAGATGTAGTGAAGGTATATGAGAGTTCTCTATTTGAAGAACCTTCCAGTACACTGATGAAGTACTTGCACTAGATTGTAGCACGGAATAATTACAAAAAATTTGAAAATGATGAATAGGCATAACATCTGTGACCTCGACTGAAGTTTGTCCTTCTCTGTGAAGTGGAGGACTCAAATCTACAGGATGGTTTCATCACTCTTTTATTACAGTCTCTTTTTATTGCTAGCATCATTCTCCGTTCAGTTGAGGAGTAGTATCTTGAAATTAATGCATGGTTATTATAGCCAGATTGACTGAAATCAGCTAAGAGTGTGCATACATACACTTTGAATTGTGCTGTTCAGCTGTCCTTTCTCTTCTCCATTCATTCATGTTCCTCACTTTCTGAAGTGGAAGTGTACATAGCCGAGCACACAGGCATGCACAAATAATACCTCTGTATCTTCCAAATTAGAAATGAAGCTTGCACAGTAGATTGCATAATTTCAAGTGTATAAAATGTGCATGAAATCCTGTACTAATTTCCGTGTCATTTTTTATGTCCAAACTTAATTGTTACTCACAGCATGTGGTCGAGGCCTGTTCGTGTTCTGGAGTGTTTGATGTCCATCATGGTTTGAACGTAGACAAAGAATTGTAATGAAGACATTCTCATAAATGGTGATTTTGAAATATTAATATTGTTGTAAAATAGAAATGTTTGTACTGGATTTGTGGTCCTTTGTGACTTCTGGTGTTTTCTGCCTTTCATGTTTTTACCTCGTAAATCTCATTAGATGACAGCTTAAGATACTATCACTTTAAAATATTAGTTTTCTGAGAAGAAATTGTCACAGCTGAGGTCAGGGGAGGTAGATCAGGATCTTCTGTGCTATAAGTATAACGCATTCCACTGAGAACTGCAGAGAAATTTCTCTCTATGCAGCATGTTAGGATTTCTTCTGCTGACAGGTGACTATGTTATCAAGTATGTATTCTGTAATGATGTCTCAATGCTTTTTAAAAAACTCAATCATAAAATAACATTATCTGCTGTGAAAATGGTAAGATCAAATTTTAATGCCTGTGTTTAACTCAACATTCTTCTATTCTCATCTTTTAAATTGAATCAGTTCTGAAGGTGTAATTTTTCTTGAATTTCCTTTCTGCATATAGAGTTATTTTTGAAATCTTTGAAGAGTATATGTAAAAAGGGAGGAGGAAAGACCATTGCTTTTTTCAGCAGATTTTGAAACTTTGTAGCACTGCCACTTTGACATGTATTTGATATGTATCTTACAACTGAGATATTAAATCTGTTGTAAATGTATTAATTTCTTTGTAAACCCACACAGCATTTGAGAGATCTGATATTATCTGTATTTTTTTCAGTCATGCTGGTTACTAGTAATCTGTATTCTGGGTGTTCTATGTACCTAGATTTCTTCATAACTGATGTAACACTTCTGTGGTCTGACTGACAGCATTTGCAGGCTAATCACAAGAATCAAATGCACCAGAGCTTTGCAGTGCTTTGAAAGTTTGGCCCCTCTAACCAAATAGTGCATTTGCTAAGTGCAAACCTGCACTGTTTTGGTGAGACAGACAGACAGACATAAATTGGCCTTCTAGTATCAATTCACATATCTGGTATCTGTAGTTTGCAGATTGACCACAGGTAAAAGAAACTGTATGTGCTCATGGTGCATACATTGAATCACTGAGCGTTTCATTAGCTTAATTCAACAGTGTATGACTTTGTCTTCAATAATATTGCAGTGGAGATAAGAACTATATAAATGTGGTGGTTTGATCTTGGCCAGCTGTCAGACCCCCACCCAGCCATGCTTTTGCTCTCCCTCTTCAGCAGCAGGAGAGAAAATCACATGAAAAAGTTTGTGAGTTGAAATAAAGGTGGGGAGATCCCTTACCAGTTACTGGGAAAACAGGCACAGTTTGGGGAAAATTAATTTAATTTAATGACATTTAAAAGTAGAATAGGATGGCAAGAAATATGCTGCCCCACCCCCTTGTCCTGAGGCTCAACAGCTTCATTCTCAACTCCTCTGTCTTCTTCTCCATGAGTGGTGCAGGCGGCATGGGGAATGGCAGTCTGTCCACAACAGTTCCTCCCTGCCACTCCTTTCTCCTTACACTTTTTCTGTGCTGCTGTGTGGGTCCTCTCCATAGTCTGCAGCCCTTCAGGAGAAATCTGCTCCAGCATGGGACTTCCATGGGCATTAGCTATTCTAAGGAGAATCTGCTGCAGTGTGAGCTTTCTGCAGGTGGCAGTTTTTTTAGGAAATAGCCAGCTTGCTCTGGAGTGGTTGCCTCCCCAGGCTTCAGGGAATTGCCTCCTTTGTCATGGTCCTTCCTCTACATGGGTTCCTCTCTGTTCCAGTGGCTGGAGCACCTCCTTCCTCTTCCTCTTCTCTGACCTTAGAATTTCCAGTGTTGTTTCACACATTTTTTTCTTTCACTCCTCACTGCCTGGGCCGTGCTTTGCCCTTTCTTAACTATGCTTTCATAGAAGCACCACTGGCTTCCCTGGTGAACTCAGCTGTGTCCTGCAGTGGGTACATTGCAGGGCAACCCTGACTGCTTCTTGCTGACACCATCCCTGCAGCCACCGCCAGAGTCAAAGCCTTGTCCCCGACGCCCAGTGTAATAAGATGGAGAGAAATAACATAAGGGATAAAAATCAGGTCCACAAAGACAGAAATTTATTTTGGTTTGTTGTGTTCCTTACTATGGTTAACTTCTTTATTTCTTTTAGTATCAGTTCAACTACAATGAAGTTAATTTGAGGTTATCACTTCTCTAAACAGTTTTGATAGGGCCATTTTCTGAAAGACAAACTGAAGGTATTGTGAGGAGGATGTAGAGTGTCTTTTTGCTCACTGAAAAACTCATACAGGGAAATCAAGCTTGTATATTTAAACTCTTGAAAGAAGGAAGGGGGAAAAAAGCAATGTGGATGAGTGGGTTTTTGTTGTGTATAGAGTGTTTAGTATGCTGAAAATACCTTTCTTACATTAAGGAACACTGTGTATTTTGCCTTTTCACCCATTATTTTTAAATAATCAAATTTTAAAAATTCTGCAAAAGTACTTTTTTTTCCTCGTACCTGTTTACTGAACAGCCTTGTTTAGATTGAAACTGTAGTTGAAGTGATGGGAAGGTCTTCTGTCACTGAAATTGTATCTTCTTTGTACATATGGATTATGTTCCTCTCTAAAAAAAGTCTATTTGCAAGGTCTCACATATCTATACTCTCAACTAGTGACAAATACTGCTTGATTAGCTATTTAGTTATTAAATCATCAGGCATGTAATTTGCTAAAAAGTGTGAAATGTTTCAGTACCTTTCTTCCTGGGTGGCAAGTTGAAGGCCTTGATTGTGCAACAGCCAACATGTGCATTTAATTTTCAGCTAGTAGTGGATGTCACCTGGCTGCCTGGGCTACTCTGATGTTTGCTGGCTATCACTTCTCATATTTTCAACATGAGATGTCTTCTTGAGTCTTTGTGGAATTTCTCACGTAGTTTTGCATCTTACATCAATCAGTATTGGTGCCTTGAAGAAAGCTTGATATTTCTACAAAATATCACCTTGGCTGAAGCTTAACAGGAATCTTAGGAAATATTTTTAATTTGTAGTTTAGATATCTATTCCGAAAACACTTAAATACTTCTCAAGTTTATGAACTTAGGGTAAACAATTGATTTTGAACGGACAAGGCTTAATGGGTCCAGATTTTTTTAAATCAAAGATTACAATTTAAAAAAAAAAAAAAAAAGAGGAATTCTTAGTAAATAATGGATGAAAATTCAGTTTCATGTACAGTTTTAAAAATAGTGTATTAAAAAGTTCTTTTTGTCTTAACGAGTTATGTTTCCTTTCATAGTGATGTAGGGTCATTTTCTAAGATGGCATATTTTTTCTTTTTTTAGTGGTGTTTGGCAGCATAGAAAACTATGGTAATTTAAAATGGAATTATAACAATTTTGTTAATGATGTACTGAAGTTAACCTTATATTTTATTATTTCAGTTGTTCATGGTGGACAATGGAGCAGATGACTGGAGAATAGCCATGACTTATGAGCGTATTTTCTTTATCTGCTTGGAAATACTGGTGTGTGCTATACATCCCATACCTGGGAATTACACATTCACATGGACAGCCCGGCTCGCCTTTTCTTACGCTCCATCCACAACAACAGCTGATGTGGATATTATTTTATCTATACCAATGTTCTTAAGACTATATCTTATTGCCAGAGTTATGCTTTTGCATAGCAAACTTTTCACTGATGCCTCATCTAGAAGCATTGGAGCATTAAATAAGATAAACTTCAATACCCGTTTTGTTATGAAGACTCTAATGACAATATGTCCAGGAACTGTGCTGTTGGTTTTTAGTATCTCATTATGGATAATTGCTGCATGGACTGTCCGAGCTTGTGAAAGGTAAGGTTGGTTTTTTTGTTCAGTTCTTTCTGTTTGTCTTTCTATTTTTCACTCCTGTTTTGCCTCTTAAATTTTGAGTTCAGGGGATCTAAACATTTATTAGAATGGAGTCCCTAGTCCTTGATAATTTGAGTGTTAGTTGGTATTGTAATTGTTGGTTGGTTGTATTCTGTGACAGAGATTGTCAGGAATTATTTTCCTTTTAATCTGAAGGACTTCTGCAAAGAGATCTGTGCCCCACTGTTTACTGTAGCACTACAATTTGATTTCAGTGTTTTGATATAATTAACACAGTGGACAGATACCACAAAATGCCTTTAAGAGTAACAGTTAATATTCTGCATTGATACCATTTTTCATTTCTTTTCTTTGTAATATAAATGTAGTGAGAATGAGGTAGAAAAAATAGCCAGTGAAAATGCTCGTGGGGGGATGTGTAATTTGAGTTTTATTGTGCTGAAAAAAAATGGAGTGCAAAATGCTGTTTAGGAGTTGGTAAGATCAGTGAAGGCGAACAGACAGAACACAGAAAGTAATATAAAAATCTTTCTTTCTGTCTTTCTCTTTTCCTTCCTTCCTTCCTTCCTTCCCTCCCTGAAAATCAGAAGGGCATTTGAGAGTACAACTTTCAATTTCAGCTAGTTTTCCAATCTCCCTTTACCACACACTTCAGTGTAGGTGCAGAATAAATGGCTATCAGCGCTGACTACTTGAAATTGAATTTCTCAAACATAGCTTTAACAAAAAAAGAAATGAGCTTCTGATTGGATAGGATTGCTTAGGAATATGAGTTAGGTTAACTCTTAAGACAGTTAGAATGATTCTCTATAAAAGATGTAATGCCTCAGACAGCTCTTAGATCCTGGAATTGATTTCTCCTTTCATAAGATGGAAAATTATCAATGTATTTAAGGCGTTTCTGCTGCTGTGTGTTGACCATTTTGTTTTTCCTATTGTTTTCCATGTCTATCTATTTTGGAATCAGTTTAGGGGAGTTACTTGTGACAGCTAGGTAATTCAAATCAGCAGTTAAATCAAACACTGTTACGCTTTTTTAGGTTACTCCTTGCATTACTGTTCAACTTGTTACAAGGAAAAATATCTGATTTTACAAAATGACTGTAGAAATCTTGTTCTTGTGGTTTTATTGTTAAAATTGCTCTGTATCAATGTCGTTTCCTCATATTGCAGCTAGACTAATAGTTTAAGAATATTCTGAAAATGCCATGTTAAGAATGACATATTACATTTTCAGAATATTCCCCATAGTGGCAGCAGAGGAGTACCCTAGATTTTGACTCAATCTGTAGTAGCTTTATTTTCATGAGCATGTTCTTATTTCAGATGTAACTGACTTCTGCAAAGTCTTTCCTCTTTATCTCATATTCTTCACTTCTGTTCCCACCAGTTTTCTTTCAATAGAATTGCTGCTCAGGAATCCTTGAGTGTTGACTCGGGCATTTCCCAAACTGTCACTTGTGAATAACTTCAGCGTCCTTTGCTATCATGTAACTACATATAACTGGTTGATGATGATGATGAAATAATAATTTTGTTTTTAACTTTTTTATACACTTGCATTTAAAATCATCTTACACAACTCAGTGAAAATCAGTGAAAAATACTTGCTACTGTCTGATACATATGTTTGTAAAACATATGTATTTGTTAGTAAAAAGATTGCAGAACAAAATTGTATAGTAACATAAAAGAAACGAAGACCACCTCACCCATTTGCCAGTCCAGGGGAGTGAAAACAATACTCTCATAAAGTTTTGATTTTCTGAGTTTGGTTATTTGTATTTAAAAAATGAAACACTTCTGTTGTCCTGCAAAGAAGATTATTTTTTCAGTCAGGAACACTGAAGTTAGGGTTAGAAAAAACTGAATTTTCTTCAACTCTCTCTTAAATTAGAAATGGATTTCCCACGTTTTAATTTGCAGTTGCTGTCCTTGAATTGGCTGTAATAGTTTGGACAGTAGGCTGAACAGCCACAGACTCCTCTAAAACTGAAACAAACCACAACACAACTAAAAGTAAGTGAAATATAGAAGTGAGTACTAGGTTAATGTATCTCTAGCATAATTACCTTCTGTCACTGGAGCCCAGGCCAAGATTCATGTTTTTTTAAAAAAAAAAGTAAATTTTATGGTTCAGAAATACTAAAAGGGATATATTTTGGCTTTTTTATGTGTTTTACCTCCTGTTTTCCCTTGAGGGAATGTGTAGGTATTTTGCCAAACAAATTATACTGACCCTGGATTCCGGTTACTAGTTTGCCCACCACAACCATTCAGATCCATAGCCCGTATAGAAGTCCATGGTAAGAAAAAGTTCTCAGAAGAAAACCTCAAAACCCCACACACTGGAATGCTCTCAACATTCTGCCATCTGAAGTTAAGCATCCCTTTTTTGCATCGCTGGAGACAGATACACTAGCCTTTTATCATGAGAAAGGACAGATATGGCCACAGAATCATTTCTGTTCTGTGTGGAAGTCATAGTCCTCAGAAGATGTCTCCCAAGGTCTTTATGGCTTTGAATTGCTTAGTAGTTAAAAGTTTAGTTTACACAAATAAAGTACACTTTTCCCCAACTGCTCTTGATTTTTTTTCTTAGTTTTAACTCAAGGGAATCTTTTTTTTTTTTTTTTTTTTAGGTAGACGATTATATGTACACAAAATGATGCTGAAAATAAATCCTATCATTGGGAGTTTTTGCTATCTCACTTGACACTATATGTGAAAACATAATGAGTTTTGGACAGAAATTAGGAATTAGGCAGCAACCTGGTAGCTTTGGTTTGATATGGGATGATTTATAGTAATAAAATTTAATGGTGTTAACTATTTCTTTGCATCACTCTGGCATCATGCTCTAATTTCTGTTATTTAGTAGCACTACATAAAGGTTTGCATTAGCAGTATTTCTTTGGTGTGTTATATCATTTAAGTGATCATCCAAATTGGAACAAGATGATGGTGGTAAGATATAGTAGATTAAAATATTAAGATTTTGAAACTGGGAGGAAAGATTCTCATTCTGTTCCATGTTCTCAGTGAAGAGGGAAGTGACAGTAGGCAGTGTCCTTCATTGTGGAGTTGTGTGTGCTCAGCAAAAGCTGTTGCTGCTGAATGACAGCCTGATATTCAGATTGTTCTTTTATTCAAAGTTAGCTTTTTGTTATTGCAGGCAGTCCTGGGAATGGGAAGGGGGATTTGGAAGCCCCACATTTCATAGTGAGGAAGGTAACATGAAAGAGCCTCATTATCCATCTCCCTAAAGATAACCTGTGGAGACAGGTCATGGGTTGAGCCAGGCTAGTTGACTGTCTGAATAAAGACTTTCCTGATTTGATGGTCGTCTGACTGATCACTTGATATACACTGAACTAAGACAGAACAAGTCTTTCTCAGTGCCTTAATGGCTGTATAGTTAGCTCCCAGAATGCTAATTATAGCGAGTGACACTTCGGGTTGGTGAGCAAGGTATTTTCCAGGATTGCAGTTTAAGGTCATGTATGAGGGCAGAACGTACAGATAATGGTGGTAGACAGCCAGCTGAGTATAAAGGGGTAGCTAGGGCTGCAGAGTAATCTAGATGAGGCGAATTTGGAAGGTAAAGGTGGGGAAAGCATGAAGTGTTGCTGTGTGCATAATGACTGTTTTGAGGGGAAGATTGCATTGCATAGGTTTCAACATCTGCCTTCTCAATGCCAGTGGCAGTATATTGCAGTTTGTCATATGCAGGCTTCATAATGAAAATCTGAATTTTTTATTGGGTCTAACTCAAAAGATGATTGTGTTTGTAACTTCTCTGAGGCACATTATCTAGAACACTTATGAATATGTTACTTTCATATTTGAATTATGAGCCCTACAAGCAGATTGATTTTTGCAGTGTCGCATGCATATATTGTTACTGAAAGTAGATTTGTGCATGGATGTCAGTTGCTTATATCAGTTAAAATAAAAAAGGTTGGTTTCTCACAAAAAAGGTTAGCATTAAGTCATTGAAGAATCTGACAAGTTTGCTTCACTCTTCTGTAGAATGAATGTCTCTTCTGTGAAAAGTGGGCTGCTTTTCTAGGTTGTGTGGTAGCCACTTAGTAGCTGTTATTTTTTTAATGCAAAGGGAGAAATAATATTGTCTTCTGAATATACACATGGGTGCCCATGTACCAAGCAGTATGTGCCACAAATGCCCACATTGCACTGTTGTATGTCCAGAACAGATCATATCACGTGCCTGGCCTTTTTTTTGCAGGGGAGAACTGAGAACAGAACTGTATTTTCTTCTTCTGCAGAGAGCACATTTTTGGCAACATTTTTGGTTCTATTTGTTCCTCTCTTTAACTTCTGGCAATGAAATCAGATCAGTTTGAGCAGTTTGTATTAGTAAGCATTTCTTCCTCTTGTCAGTTTCTGCTCTGTATTCTCTCCTTGTTTTAACAAAAACAAACTCAAACAAAACACACACACACACACACACACACACACACAGAATCCTGTCTGTGTGTGAAGGTGAAATCCTTTTCTGCTTTCCGCTCCTTCTTGTTTTCTAGAAATAAATGTCTGTCTTGCTTCTTGGAAATACGATACCACTACAAAGTTTCCAGTAAGCAGCTCGCACATGACAACTGGGAGGCAAATGTTAAGGATTCATTTGATACAAGCAAGTGGATACACTGACACTTTCAGTTGTAATTCATGAAGGAAAAAATGTTTCTTAGCTATCTGGTTTCCTCTCAGTACGTATTCCAGTTCTTTGCTTGTCTTGAGGACCTTATCTGACATACCTTGCATGCATATTCGCAAGGCCAACTTCCAATGGAAATTGCTTTTAGCATTCTCTGCAGTGCCAGTGTGAAGATTCTTGTTCTTAGTTTAAAAAAAAGCAACCAGAAGACCCCACAAAAACCCCAACAAAGAAGCAAACAAAAACCACCACCAACAAACCATGCCTACATATTTAATTTTAAGCCTATTTTTAGGCTCAGAAGGTCAGAAGCAATGACATATCATTTTTATTTTTTTCAGTCTCATGACTGTCAACTGATTGAATAGTATTTGTGTATGGACAGTGCTGGCTGTTTATCATGGTTCTTTACCTTCCCTTGGCTCACGGCTCACTGAAAAGTAGAATGTGCTACTGGCAGTCAGGTTTCTCCAGTGGTGGCAAATGTTAGAAGTTAAATATTCAAAACAACAATAAGCAATGATGACCTGTCATCATCGTGACTTGCACCTGTGCTGTGAATGAGTGGTTCTCTGCCTACTAGTCTTAAGTCCTGGTTTTGCACACTGAGTGTAGATTAACTGTAAATGTTAGGTTACTGTTTTAAAATATTTACATGTCAAAGCAACTCATAGCTAAACCCAAATGTAACTGATTGCATTTTTGTGGAAAAAGTTATAAATAGACCGTCAGATCCATGATTTTATCATACAATGAAGGCAACAAGGGAGTCTATTCACAGAAGTACACTGGGGAATGTCTGACATGCATAACTCAGATCCAAAAAAGAGCAATTGATCTAAATAAAATATTCCTTTTCTAGGTGTATCCAGAAGGATTAATAGCTAAATCATGTGTTCTTTTGCTGCTTGAAAACAAAACAGTTGTGTACATTTAAGGGAGGAACCAGATGCACCTATTCTAATGCATGTAGAGTTTGCTGTTCTTTTGAATTCATATTTTCCTTCCCTTTGAAAATGCTGTTTGTGTATTCTCAGCAAAAGAACTTTGGGAATGTAAGTAAGAATATACTCTTCAGTTTGTTTAGGTTATGTAGAATTATCCTTATAAATACGGAAAGTAGCAATAACTGATGAAGTGTCAGTGAATATAGTCATTCCTTCACAAAAATATATCAAGTCAAGTAGATCAATTTTTCTCTAGACCAAAAACAGCAGACCCATCTTTGAGAAAGGGAGTGCAAAAGACAAAAATTTTAAAAACAAGAAAAAAAAAATCTACTTGCTTAATAAAAGAGAAAAAATAAATATGTCTTTCAGATTAATATAACTAGAGCAAGAAAACTTTTTTTTTAGGTTAAATTCCCTTTTATTTACAAAGGACTTATAACAGTTGTAGAATAGAATGAAGTGGAAATGCTCATGTATAGTTCAAGAATGGTGAGCAAAGTGAAAACTATTTCTCTAAACAGAAAAGTCTGAAGAGAATTAAGATACTTACAGAGGAGTACTTACCTGTTTTCAAGGACAAAAAGATTTTTCTTTTTCATTAATCTTGAATCTGTAAAACATAATTAAGAGAACAGTTTTGGTTCTGGTCAGTAAGAATGGTTGTACGCACTCCAAATTCTTCCAGATAAGAAAGCAATTTATGGAATTTTTTTTTTATCATCATTTCATTGCTGGATCCAAGGTTATATCTTCTGATCCTCATATTTTTAAATGTGATAATTGATTTTTTCCTCCCCATTTTGACCAACATTTTAAACTACTCAGAATATTTTGCTTCAAAATGAGTAAAAACTATTTGCCATAGTACACCAAAAGCAATCCTTATAAAATAGGCTCATACTGAAGGAAAAAATCAGTCTTCTCACTTCAAAATAGAATTTTTTGCTCCAATAGTTTAATGTCTTTGAAAAATGCACCCTGAAGTGTGAATTTAAGCTTTTCTGCTGGTTTTCTTTTGCTTGGGCAAAGTGAGGAGTATAGACCATGGTTGTTACTTCACTGCTAATAAACAGCCAATATGCTGACTGAACTCTAGCCTTAGATATCGAAGAATGGCTTCTACTGGGAATTTTCAATTCAGTCCTAAAAATTCAAATTTATAAGGTCAATAAGGGGTTATAGATAGTGTTGTGAAATTGCACTGTTAAGGGAATTATTGGTTTTATGGAGGGAAACATGAGAAGGTTCTTTTTTCAATATTTTATATGTTCTTTATTTTCCTCTTCTGTGTTTCCCCCCTTTTAATTTATTGTCTCCATAAACAGATTTTTCTTGCGGGGGTAGGTTTTTTTCTTTAAAAGTTCAAAATCAGCTATAGTTTTTACTACAGCTGTTCTTGAGATAGTGATTTGCAACATCTCTTAGAAGTAGTAAGTATTAGTGTGCGTCATCATTTACACTTGTGTTCCCCAAAACAGTGATACTGTACTAGTTCAGAGTTTAAGATGATCAGTCTAGAACATTTCTGATTGAGAAAATAGAACATGAGTCTACTTGCAGTTGTTTTTTCTCTAAACCAGATTGATATCTAGTATTTCTTTCTAAGCCTTGTTCTGTGATAAATGAAATCCACTGGCAAAATTCCTGTGGCTTTCCACAAGAGTGGTTCACTGAAGTATGTTAATAGAGAATTGAAGGCATCAGTGCAATGTGGATTGGACAAGTATCTTGGATTATTTAGGTTTGCAAGCTTCTGGGTCAGGAGTTGTCTTTGAACTGTGTTTGCACAGTGCTGTCCAAGAATAACACTTATATGTATGATACAGCAGTACTAATAGATTTAGTAACTTCTAGTGAGAAGAAAAGGGAGCTAAACAGTTCTGAAGGCTAGTGGTGTTCAGATGAAGATGATGCCTTCATGTGTTGATAGAGCAGTTTAAGCCGAACTGCTCAGTTTTGATGGATGCTGACTGTGCTGACAGCTTGTGCTGAGAACACTGCCCAGGCAGAAATTACACCCTGCTAGCTGACTTGTTCTCCCTGTGTACTGCCTGCCTCAAGTGGAGAAGCCTGAGGCAAGAGCCTCTGTGGTCTCACTTGCAAAGGGGAATATATGTTTGTATCAGTTTGGTGGTGGGACTTCCAAGTCCCCTGTCTGGTAGGGTCAGTGAGGAAGTGCTCCTGCCGGGTGTGTGCAGGCACCGTGCCCAGCACTGCGCTGCAGTCTCACCTCAGGCCGGGTTGGAACAGCCTGGCACTGAACGTAATCTCTGTACTGTGCTTTGTGTGCGGTGCGTGTGACACAGGGCTTAAGTGTATCTTCTGTTCCCAAGCTTGACAGCAAAAGAGACCAGTCCCTAATTACTGGGAAGGTGCAATGAAGGTAAAAAGTACTGCAAATGTTCCCGAGTAGCAGGTACCTGAATAGGATAAGAACACACAGAAACAGAGGATGTCAGTGCCATGGGGCTACAGCCTGGTTTGAAACCTGGTGCAGAATCTGTGGGAGCCAGTGGGTTTGCATTAGCTTAAAATAATCTTAAGTTTCAGTATCAGGAATTGTATGCAGGCCTGAAAATAGGTTTATCAATGCTTTTTTTTTTTTGGGTGTGCAAGGGGGGTGCTTTTAAAAGTTTTATTTATTCCATGAATTAACTAAATATTTACTAATAACTTTGACTTCCAAAAGACCACTGAAAAGGTGAAAATACCAGTAAAAAACAGTTTATGCTGTCTTTAAAACAATAAAACACATTGTAATACATAAACAAGAATTATCAAATCTGTAACTGCAGAACAGAAGATTTTTATTAATATTAATGTAGTCTTCTATGACAAACATGGTCAACTGGAAGTGTAAACAAAGTATTCACTTAATATAAAGTGAATGGGATTTATATAGTCGGTATGACAGACTTCAAGATTTTGTGTCCCAGGCATGGGAGTGCAATGATACATTGTTCACCAGTGCTTATTTTGTTTGATGACATTTTAAAGTAGGCCATTGGTCATGTTAAAAATATCTTGATATTATAAACTTGAGTAGATACACATGTAATTTCATAGCATTTGTTTTGTCTCCTTTGACTGGCTGCATTAAAAATATCTTGAGCTGTAGGCAACTTTGGAGTACAAGGCAGAAAGATTTTAAAAACCTGGGATTTGAAAGTTGTGAGTAAGACTGAATAAATGAACTTTTTTTTCAAAGATCAGGATTTTCTATAAGGCTGGAATACTAAACCCTGGCTTTTCCACAAGCAGCTCTGCAATCCAAAGGCTTTCACTTATTACACCTGTGTTTCAATTTCCTTGCATGTAGTGCTGTGATCCCTCTTTTGCAGCAGGTTATTCGTGCATCTTCAACAGGGGCAAAGAGACTCTACAAGCAGGGTATACGCAGCTTGAGAGTGCAAAGCAATTTTTACTATTAAGTAGTACACCTAAAAGCTAAGCTGGAATTTACTGGACTACTAGACTAAAGATTAGGACACTCACTAGCCCAGTAAGATACCAAAACAGACTTTGCTGGCCATGCAAGAGTGAGGTAGGCAGTGAAGGTCTGTTCTCCACAGCTCCCTTTGTACTGCTGCATTCCCACCTCTTGCCATGCTGCTGTGGTATTGTCTCTGGATATGTTTTCCCCAGATATGGATGGGTGATCCTCCCAGCCTGCAGTGGGAACAACCAGCTTGACTGGTCCTCTGGTCTTCTGGTTTGTTTTTTTTTTCTTTAGGACTTTACCTTTCCACACTGGGAATGACCTCAAGTCCTTGAGCTATAGAGCATACCTCTCAAGAAGAGGGGATATAGTTCCTTTTATTTAAAGCAAAAATTATTGATTGTTACCCAAAGCATTGCTAACTTATGCATATCCATTTTGGAATATGATGAAAACACTTGCATCTTGCTGCTTGCGCACAGTAGCTGAACTTTGATTTTATTTCATCCTTGTGTCTTTGGTTGGTGTGTATCTTTCATAGGCAACACCCAACAGCAGACTAGGAAAGATATACAGGGCACAGTTTCAAAGTAATGAGGTTCTGGTCGTTGCACAGTAGAGCAAACAGTTAAATACAAATGTGACTAAAAATCTTTAATAGTTTGGGACTCAGCTGTCAAAAGCTGTATGGTTCAACCTGTAACCTGGTGATCTCATAAGTTGTTAGCTTCTGCCGTGAAAATCTAAGTTCAGGAAGGGGTGCTGGTTGAATAACTCTTGCTAAATTATTTAGGAGTTAACAGTTCTGTGATAAGAAAGTGTAATTTTTTTGTAAGACTTTAACCAGTGCATAATTATTATCTGTAAAATCTATTATCTTTTTAATAAACACAAGGGACACTTAGCAGGACTACCTTGTCTTAGTTTGCAGAAAGACCCATGAGCCACTCTGTGTTTCAGCTGTCCCATATGGTCTGGATATTTTGTTTAAGGAACAAAGAATTAAAGAGTCAAAATACATTGTTTCCTTGGCTGCTGTAAAAATGTTAAAAAGAAGAATTTTATGTAGAAGGAAGAAACAATATTTTAGTCCCATTGCAACTTAATGCTGATTGAGGGAAGAGGATTTTGGCTGAGCATGTTTTCATTTTTTTGGCTGTCACCTCTCTAGTACATGTGGAGTGGATGTAAGACATGAGTTCTAGAAGGGAGAAGCTGCTCCCTTGGTCAGCTCTGGCAAAAAGTACAGCAGAGTGTGGAAGATATTTTGGCTGTAATTGGTTGTGTCAGCAGGGTCAGTTGCTTTGCTTGAATTCAGTAGTTGTCTGCAGTACACCTGAGGGAGAAACTTGGCCGTGGGTTTGTAGCAGATCTCACACCAACTTCTGGTCATGCAATGGGGTGGGAGAGCGTGGAGTTTACTCTGGTGCAGGTGCTGTTTGGAAGTGGAACCATCAAGCTTCAGGCTTGCTTTCAGTAGCTACTTTCAGGATGACATTAATCTTTATTCCATGTCCTTCGGTCACTGCATTCTCTGTTGTTATTGAATAACCTGAATTTACCAGTTTGTAGACACTCTAGTTTAATTGCCTTGACGTGAGAATTGTCCAGAAGATATATATATGACCCTTGTGTCAGTTCAGGAGCTGGACTACGCATTTTTGGGCAGGCAGTAGTACATGTCGAAAACAACTCTGCAAAATATTTACATTAAATAATAGCCTTTGAATAGAAACAATGTATCTTTTCACTGAATTTCAGAAAGAAGAGACTTGACATTCTAATTCCTTGAGTTAAAGGTGACCTCTTATTATTTTATACTAAAAAGAATGCAGTAGATGTAGTTGGCAAAGCTTCTCACAATCTGAAATCAGAGATACAGCATTCCCTGAAACTGAACAGAGATTTCAGATCAAGTATTCATGTCCAAATGTCTTTTCTTTTTAACTCTGTTTTTAATCATTCATTATTTCAGAAAATCATGATACACCTTCAGACTAATGAGCTTCTAAAATTGTAACCATGACTGTTAAAACTTTGATGTTAAATTGCAGTCTTTTGCAGTAGATTCTTTCCAAGGTGTTCAAAGGCAAATTATATGTTACATTTAGTTAATTGAACACCAAAGATACTTGTCAGCTCTCAGTAATATCTTCTGCATTAATTTTCTTCCTTTCCCAAACCTACAAGGATTTAACAAAAAAATGTGCATGATAATTCTTGATAATACTGCTTTCAGTGTGGTACTTGCTCCTTGCAAGCAGATCACATCAGTTGCCTTCCTTGTTGCTGGTGTGCTGGGAGGCAGAAGACCTGCTGACGCAGTCCGTGTACCTCAGCAGGACACCGGTGTCCTTCAGTGATTGTGTTTCTGATGTTGCGGAGTATGATTTCTCTTGATTTTTAGAAAATGAGATCTAGCACAGATAATAGACCAAGAAGCAGATGTTGTGTCTTGCTCTAGTGTCTGCAGGAGACACAACAATCTGTACCAGGAACTGCACATTCTATCAGTTTATTTTCATTTCTTTTCAAAGGAAAATAATAATTTAGACTAGAATAATGTTAGCATGGTTTTAGTAGGATCAACCCTAGCATTCTTCTGTTATTGAGGTAGTGGCAGTAGCATTTTTAATAGTATAGAACGCTGGAGTGAAGGTTTTGTTATACCAACAAAAGTATGCTAAATATATACAAATAATTTGTAAAGTCACAAAAGCAATAAACAGTGCAATTTTGTTTTAGAGGCAAATTGCATTATTTAATTACACAGAAGGTGTTCTGTGTGTTGAAAATAGCATGAGCTAGAGAATCCAACCTACAATTCTGTTGTGACCTTGACCAAAGTCATTTAAGCTCTTTGTGTCTGTGTCATGCAGAGAATTATGCTTACTGCTATTGTTTGGTGTGATGTCCTTATTCTGAATAACAAAATTTATTTGAATTTAGCCAGCAAAGGATTCTACTAAAGTGTGATTGCAGTAATGATGTTTTATATTGTTTCAAATTATTGCGCAGGTAGAGATGCAATCTAGATATACTCATTCGGAGAAACGAGGTGAGAGGTATGAAAATAGAGGAAATGTTGTTAATTCTGCATGCTTGCATTTTTCTTTCTCATTCTTTTGGGAAAGAGATTCAGAATACATAAGCCATTCCCTGCTGAAGTTTTTGTGGCTGTACCACAGCTCCACATGTAATTCTCCAGTCAGGACTCCAGAATCTGGAGGACAAATTGACTGAAACTGTACATTATGGAATAGATTTCATGTATTTTCCAGGGACCTTTAATCCATATAGTTGGAATTCTTTCTCCTCTACCCCTTTAGGGGAGTCATGACTGACTTTCTGGAACTCAGAGGATGCAATCTAGAGAAAACCAAGGGGTTTTTCTTTTAAACATGAAAGATTGTTTTTCCTTTAGTCACATCATTTTCTGAGTTCTCCAAAAGGTTACACTCAAACGTAGTTGAACTCTTAAAGGAAACTTTTTCTGTGTATACACCCATCTATCTATCTATCTATCTATCTATCTATCTATCTATCTATCTATGTACCTATCTACAACATTTGCTTGTTTATGAATTTTTATAAAGTTTTGTAGCTTAGAGATAATGCTTAGGTATAAAGTGGCCCATACTCTACTTAAATGAGACAAACATTTACAGTTCGGTGTCTAGTTTTACTCTTTCTTTTCCAAACTAAACATGCTGAGATCTCAGAACTTGTTTATTCTCTAATGTCATGGAGTTTTGCTAATGGAATAAAGAGTCTTTGACCCACAAGAAAGTTTTCATTACTCATTTAAATAAGGGGGAAAAAACCTGAAAATAAATAGTCTCTTTTTGTTACTTTTTGTGATGCTTTCAAATTATAATTTCAGATACTGTTTATGAAGCAGGACAACTGAAGCAGTTAAAATACCAGAAAAGTTGTAGGTCTCCAGGCATATTTGGAGTTCTTAAAAATGTCTGCGATTTTTTGTTTGACTGGATTGAGTTTCTCTTGTATTTGTAAAGTCTTGCAAGTCAAACAAGTGAAAGGAGGAGGCTCAATAGCTCCCTAAGGGCACCATTCTTGCTAGAACTAGACCTGCTTCTGCGTATTAGGCTTTGTCTGTGTTTGTCCCATCAGTGAACTCATCTCATTTCTAGGGCTAAGAGAGCACTGTGAATTAGATTTCAAGTTTGTTTAACATTTCATCTTCCAGCTTGTTGTTGCAATTTAATACTAATTATGTTGATAGCCTTTATGAAGCATTCAACACTCTGAAAAAGGAGTAATTAGTAATTAATAAAATTAAATCTAGTTTTCATAGCAAGCCAGTATAGTTGCAGACAGCAGTCCCAAAGCCAAATGTTCCCATTGTGTACATCCTTAGTTAAGCATGACCCCTGATTATGTGCTTGCCTGTCTAAATCTTGACCAAGGAACGGAGTTGAAGCATGAAAGTCACATAGATAACTCACATATCTGCTCTATGTTTCACATAGAATTTGCCAGTAGTCTGAACAATAGGCATTAGATAACTTCAGGTTTATTAAAGGACTTTTCCAACATGTTCTACATATAGAGTGTAAGACACGTGCTTCAAGTGTAGATAGAGCAAAAGGTAAGTTCTGTTGCCACACCATCCAGAGTAACCCCCTCCAATTTCTCTATTTTCCAAACAGAGTGAAAATATGTAACAGGGTTTTTTTTCTGAAAATGTCATCTGCTCAAGTTCAAGCAATTCTGTGCCTCAGAGCACAGAACTTCATTCTTTCTTCAGTGTTTCATTGAAATCAGTCAAAATGCAGTCAGAAAATCTTGGATGAGGGCCAAGATATCACGCAACAAAAAGGTTTTGGTAAAAAAAAAAAATTATCAGTAGAAAGTATTGTCATGTTCATGGTCTTTAGAGAAAATAGTACAAGATCCTTTGTTATTGGTAAATGTTTGTCATTAAAATGAGGATGATCCCTGCAAAAGTTATTCTGTCGTGATTGCAAATGGTAAACAAACTGAAAACGCAAAATTATCACAAGCAAAAAGACTGATTTTACTCTTTTTAATGACAAAAGAGGGGAGAAAAGTACAAGGTTCAGACTTCATATAATCTCACACTCACAGTATTACAGAATTTGGTGACAATATATCAAGGCGTTTTGGACAATGTCATTTTGACAATGTCTAAAATAGAGCAAAGAAAACCATAATTGCATCTAGCATATTTAATATATTATGGTGAAGGTCTCCTAAGCCTTTTCTTTTTGGTTGCATTTAGGTGGGCAACACATCTGTCTTCAAATGTGACACTGCAGAGGTCTGTATAAGCAAATGAGGATGATGTTCCTTTATTCCCATCGCCAGAGTAAAGTACTACATGTAGCTGTATTACATTTTTTCTAGCCTATATGAATTTATGGTACTCTCTCCACTTGCATTTGCCTTGAGAGCCTTGTGGCAGAAGTCCATCCTGTAGCTGGTCCGTGTAAACTCACTCCGTTGTAAGATGTACGATATCAGAGTCACAAGAATGTCTTCTGTGTGGATAACCTTTCCCGTTCCCTGTAAATTAGCATCTCTACATTAATCACAAAAATTTATTCCAAAGTATTTTTCTAGCCTTCTGACTGGTTTGATGAAGAGAAAAATAATTTAAAAGGGATAGTCCAGGGTTTTTTTCTTAAATATTGACAGTCTCATGCTGGAGTTCCATACATAAAAAGTAAGTGGAAAATATTTATATTACAAGTGCTTTCTTTGTTTCATTTCCCATATAGCAGTATATAGTTATGTTTTTATACTTTATGTTTCATAACATTAAATGTAGTCCCCAGCACTTCACTAAGTAACTGTTAGTGGGATCTGGTACAACTTTCAGCTGCCTCTCAAAAGTACACAGACTTTGGGTTTGGAATTGGCTTTAAAAATATTCAGTAAAATCTGTTTCCTTTCAAGCAGTGTAACTTAAAGAAGCTAAACTGTAAATACAGTCTTTCCTTTTTATAAAATAAATGAAAACATAATCAACAATAAGTTGAATTTGGCTGATTAAAGTTAAGCATATAGCTGCAGCAGTGTTCCCAATACAGAGTGTTAAACTGGTCCCCAATTCTGAGGAACTCAGTAAAACTTACGCTGACTGCAGCCTTCTGCTCTGATCCAAACTTAGTAAATTCTGTCTAGATTTTTAAAAATTGTTTACTTGTAAGGTGCTGCCCTATCTAAACCAGTTTTATTCTCCAGTTTATCTAGAACATACATTTTGATGAATCTGGTATTTTGTTTCTCAGTTCTAAAGGAAAGGGAATAGTCATGGGCATTTTATTTTATTTTATTTTATTTTATTATTTTATTTTATTTTATTTTATTTTATTTTATTTTATTTTATTTTAGCCATCTGTTCCCAATGTCCATTGCATTAGAGAACTTGCATATGTTGGTAAAATTGCTGATATCCTGATGAAATTTGGACAAAAAACCCCAGACCAGCAGGGTTTATGACCATGAGCTTGTGCTTCATTCCTTTTTATAGAAGGCAGTTCATCAGCTACAGAACTAGTAAATTTTGTGATGATAAATGAATTTAATTCCATAAGAAAAAAATACCTGCAGAGTGCTCTGTTTGTCAGAAAGTCTTCTTGAAGAATTCAGCATAATCTTTGCTATGAAATTTCACCTCCTCCTGTCTTCTCCCCCATAAAAGGCTAACTTTTACCTAGTTCTGCCATTTTATATCAGAAAAAAAAAGGTAGGTTTCATTTAAAGTCTATAATGATTAATTCTATTTCTACTTTCTAAAACTTCTATTTCTAAAGTTTTTCTTCAGAAAACTGCTTCTGAATCTTTAGATATCAGTTGATTCTGGTAATATCAATTTTTTTTTAAAAAAATCTTTCCTCCTCCTGAAAGGGGCTTAGGTATAAAATAGTAACGGGATATCTCCAGAGGAAATGCAAAGTGCATGATAAACGAAAATTTTAGAAGGGTTAGAATTAGTTCCAGTGAATATAGTGAATGATTCACAGTAGAGCTCATTAAGAAACTCTTTGATTTTGAATGATGCATATTTCTATCATAACACAGCTCTAGCCAGTGCTGTTGCAGACCTCAAAAACTTAAAGCAAATTTTAAAAATAAAATTCCTTCTTATTGTATTGACAAATTTTAAAGATTAGACTGTGTAAAAAATATGGCTGCAGAAAGGAAATATGCATGCATATCTTATTTTAAAATATAAATACTACTGAAGAACAGGAGTTTTCCTTCAAGCTTGTTTATGTCACTTCCATTTCCTTCTTTTGTTTCCATACATTTTAAGATCACATTAACTGCATATTTATATAGCTTCTTTTACAGAACGACTTCTGATAAAGATAATATACAGAACTACAGAAGGAACAGCTCTTGGATATTTCAGATTTTTTTTCTAATAGTCAGTGTGTTTGTGGTCAATGTCCTTTCTGGATTATTTGTTGAATTTTGCTTTCAAAGCAGAGTTAGTGTTTACTCAAAATGTGGTTTGTAAAGGATTTTAACGGACATATTCCTTTTTTCAGCTCCTGTCCTAAGCCTTTCAGACAGTATGTCTCTCCACTGGATTGAAGACTCATTTTTAATTTAATTTTAAATTCAAATAGCTTCAAAAACATATTCTGAGATACTTTGACAGCCCATATCCTAACAGGTAGAACAGGGACACAAAGATGCTGGTGTGAATCAGCTTTGTGCTTGAGAAGAGCCTGACAACAAGTTCACTCCCCATGGTCAGTGCTCTCCTCACTAAGCTGCTAAAGTAACAAAAGAGTATCAACTGCTCGTTTTCTCCTGTGCTTTTTGGAAAGCCTGATGTATTGCTTGTTCACTAAGAATTTTTTCCATGTTGCTCCATTGTATGGTTACTGATGCATTTAAGAGGCTATTTTGCTCCTTCAGGACATGCCACTTCTGGCAAAATGAAAAATTTTGGTATTATGCAATTTTTGTATGTCTACTTTAAGAGAATTATTTCTAAACATGTGTGTCATTATAGAGGACTTTGAGTTCATTGGGTTTTGGCCAGAGCTTTGGCCATACAGGCTAATCAAACTGTGAAGCTGGGAGCTGAGAGCTCAGAAGGTGAAGACCACCAAAATAATCATCAGCTGTAACAAAAATCTTAATTTCATCCAAAGAGTCTGTCAGAGAGCTGCGAAAAATTAAAACACGATATTTCGTTTCCAAGAACATGAGGCCAAAACTGGTATGCCAATAAGGTGTTTTATGCTGTGAGCAGTTGTGCTTTGCACTGGAAAAGGTACTAGTATGTTTTTTGTGAAGACCAAAATGTGACGTATGATCATGGAATTGTGGAGCACATTGTAATACATGTGCCAAAGTCCGTGAATAAGGATCTTTTTTCATATCATACTGTTTGGTGCTGATTGCTGCTCCTGATCCAAGAACTAATACCAACCATTAGAGCCTGATTTTGCCTCTTAACACTTGAGCTTTATGAAGCATGCTTAGTTTTTCTGCAGAGTGTGGGTGTGTATATAGGAACTGGGAAAGGCTAGAGAGTTGAGTTTTTAAAATCTAAAGGCATTCCTTTGAAATGTGCAAACTTTTTTTTGTTGGTGACAGAATATTATCAAATGTAAAGAAACAGAGCTGAGAAAAGCTGAATTCCTGAGCATGCTCTAAAATGTGAGGAAGACAGATCTTTCTGAAAAAGATGGTCTGAACATAATAAAATGGGTTCATCCAAATACTTAAGATAAAGCAAAATTTTGCGCAAAGAATAATTAATGTAAGTTTTTTGAAATTAGAAGAATCAGTCATGGAGCCTTTGTGACAGGTGCTGCTGTTAGTCCCAGCTTTCACCTCTGAGAGACACAAAGGTATTTCTACTTGCCATACTTCCTGTTCTGTGGGGCACATTTTATTAAAATGAGCCATGTTTAGGCACAGTGAACCTGATTGTTTTTCAAAACGGTCACATTATATGTTTAAAAAACACGTCTGTAGGCAAAGCTCATTCAGGTCTCTAGGAGTTAAAGGTTTGTTTAGGACTTTTTGTACAGCCTTCCAAGAACTTTAGGAATATTCATTATTCTGCTGAGTCACAACAAGTCACAACTTCAGTTATGCCTCTGCAGGAACAAAATAGCTTGCAAGTGCTGAAAAGAACACAGTGGGAGTAAGAATACTTACTGTACTGGGGGATAAGTACCAAAACTGGGGCTTGAGGAGGGGTGGGTGTGTTTCTTAATTGAGGCGAGAAAAATTTCTCCTTAAACTCTCTGAAAACTTTGATAAGACATATCAGTGTTTTCATATAGTCTAAAACCTTCTGAAGCAGTGGTTACCACTTCATTCGCAGGATTACTTTTTGATACATTGATACTGAACTCTCCTATCTTTACTTCTGATCTTTTTAGTGGATTGCTGTCTGTCACAAATTTAAAGCTTTCCCAATTTCCCAATACTTACAGAATTTATAGAATTTATTCAACAGATTCTCCTTAACACTCTTACACTATTATTGAAAGCACATTTAAAAAAAAAAAAAAAAGAAAATAAAAAAAAGGTACTTTTAAGGAGCTTCAGCAATTTTTTTGCTTGTAGCTCAATGGATGGAAAATCCATTGATGGATTTTCAATGGATTTCCAAAAGATGGAAAATCTTCCATCTACTACAGCTGCAGAGAGGTATACTGATTTAGCACAGCATCAGTCCTCTACTGCACCAGGCCTCCACCAGTGGGGGGCAAAAAAAAGCTTGACAACCTTATGAAAAATGGCAATTAGTCCTTTTTTCTCTACTGGTAGGTTATGTGTTGCTCAAGCATTGAGGGGTGGGTATCTGATAGCAGCTAGGGGTTTTAGTAATTCTATGTCTTCACCCTTATGTTTAAACTGTAATTTATATTCAAAAATAATGATAAAATTTCTTAAAACATAATATCTCACCCTTCTCATTTTGTGTTGATTTCTCTCTTCTCTGTCCTCTTGTTTTCTTTTAGATTATATTTTGCATCCATTTTAGCTAACATAATAACTTATGCTAATTACATAGAATACTTCACATATCTTGGTTTTATTAGCTTTCTGTAAATAGCCTGAAAATGCTCTTAGCAGAAAAATCATGGGCATTTTTGGCCATGGTAGAAGCAATCCAGTCAGCTGACTCTTACCCATTACCTCTGATAGGGTTCACAACTGATACTGTTGTGAGCCAGTCTGTTTGAAATGCAGGCATTTGGTGTGGTATTTGTACTTTCATTAAGCAGTTATTGTGACAAGAACACTTTTGCTGCTCTTCATAAATATTTGGGGGACATCAACAGATGTGTTAGAAACAAGGTAAGGAGTGGCGTACATTTTTCCAAGCTTCCTTTCTGATCCTAAGCCCATCAAGGCAGGCAAAATTTCTACCATTGACTTCATCATATTTGGAGTCAGCCCCGCTGTTCCATGTGCCATTACGGATTTCTTTTTCACTTTCTTTTAAACAGGAGGAAGGGAGAAGGACTACAAAGACATCTCTGTTATCATCAGAGATAAAAAGCTGCCAGTATTAACCATCTAACTAAGACTAAAACGGCATTTAGTGACAGAATGGTCTAATACTGTGGGGGAGCTCTAGTAGCTGGTTAGATGAATCAGTGTCTCAACAGAGTCTTGACAAGTTTTTGATTTAGGGGGGTGAGCCTCTTTCCACCTACTAATAGTCTAAAAGATTTTAAGGTTTGACATGAAAAAACTCTGCCTGAATTGCCATTGCCAGGAGTTTCTTCATGATTATGGTAAAAGCAGGCCATTTTCTTCCCTACAGAAAGGGTCAACTTTTCAATAATTTTTAGTTCTTTCCTTGACTTGTTCAAGAAGGCAAAACCAAAGATAGCAAAGTTATCAGAGGCTGTTCATGTAGACAAGAAAAACTGAATTGAAGCTGGTAAGTATGAATCAGTGCACCAGTGGTCAAGCTTAATGTTATACTTGATTACTTCTTATTAATTTGTTTTTAAGATGAATGTGTCTTAGATGTCCAGATGTGAATGTGTGATAATTATGTGCAGCTAAAATGCAGATGTTCTACCAATTAAATGAAACTTCATCACATACAAACAAGAAAGGGAAGCAGTACTGAAAATCATGGTACCAATAGTGAAAGCAGAAGAAAGGGACTGCTGTTGGATAAAGAATTTGAAATATTTCTTTGACAAACAAAGCCACTGCAGTATTGTCACCTGAGGAATATATTTACATTTTTCTGAGATGGGTTGTAAAACTCCCACTCAGTTTAGCTTGAGAAGGAATTGAGCCATGCTATTTTTTCACAAATAAAATCATTCAGCTATTTTTGGTTTAAATTAGAGTGGTGTCAAGACTTATATATGCTGATTGGTGAGAACTGGATGGTGGTGTTTCACAGGATGATGATTGCCTGGTGAATAGTGTGTTCCAGCTGCAGCACTGCCTGCCTGCTGACATATTCCTTATTAGAAAAGGAGTGTGATAAATCATTCTTACGCCTGTGTGACTTCAGCCAGTGATTTTTGTACGCTGCAGGAATACACAGCTTTTCTAAATGACCCTTTATCCTGCTGCCATGTGAGGCTGGGTGTAATCAAGAAAATCAAACTGTATATAGATGCAGTTTTAATACAGTTAAATACTAGTTCTTATCTTCAGATGACTCACTATCTCTCTAATGCAAGTTTTTACTGACTAAGAATAGTGGGCTTTAAGTATTTACATTAATATATTTTTAGTGACTCTAATTTTAAAAATAAAAATATTAATAAAAATAAAAACCTTTATCAAAATAAAAATTAATGGTGACAAATCTTCTGTTTTGGAATTTGGTTGGTAATGACAAGATTCTGTTTTGTGTGAAACTTGTCACTGCAAGGAGATCTTTGTTTCTTTTTCTTTATTTTCTGAGCTTTCAGGTTTCCTAGTGGTTCATGGTAAAGTGTTTTCCTGTCAGATTTCAGAAGTCTCAGATATAGAGTGATTGGATAGTTTAGGAAAACTACAGTAGAATATTGGAATGTGTTACATCTGAGCTGTCTGTCACAGTCCAGCTGGGATGAGGAGATGTTTGCAGTGGCTTATGATGACTTACAGAGAGTGAGACAGCTCTGTTCCCGTGCTGGTGTGGCTGGCTTTTCTCCTTCCTACAGTGTCCATTGCAATTGACTCTACTGGGGAAAATCCAGTGAAGTGAAGTGAAAGATACAGTGGTAGGAATGGCTTTTATCAGGGCTACTGGTGACTTCTGGTGCCACACATTAGAGCTGCACTTACAGAAAAACATGGGAAAGTTTAACTTCTGCTGTGTCCATTTTGCTATTCCCTGCATAAATGGAGAAGTTCAGTCTTTAATGCTGGGGTAACTCTGAAAGCAGGTCAAAAGGCAGTAGATTGATTTCTTTCCCCCTCCTCAAAACAAAGCAATTTAAGTGCCTCTAGTGTTAATTTTAAGCCATTTACATGACTGTATAAATAAGATACTGCAATACTACTTTCTTAAGATATTGCTTTTCTTGCTTTGATACAGATGTAATAATTGTCTACCTGATTGTGGACACAGGATAGCAGAAGACTCCCCTGGCTTTTCTGGTTCAGGCTTGAATCCCAGTTGATAGTGGTGCCTAGTGACTTAGTATAGTACTTGGAAATCTATGCTGACACAACTGTAATCTTATGAAGATCCAGAGTATAGACATGTACTAGAACTGCTAACCACAGAGATTCAAAAATCTTAAGTGAGGTTGCAAAAATATGAGACAAGATTAAACCACCTTCCTAAAAATCTGGCAAAGAAATGATAGGATTATCATGAGTGTGATACTCTTTTATATTGCCTCAGTTTTACTTACAGATTTTTAACTTGAGAAGTCAGCCCTTCAACTTCCCAGGTACAGTTGTAAGAGAAAAAGTTTTTCGGTTTTTTGAAAGATTAAATTAGGTAAATTAATCAATTTGCATGCTTTACTGTGCTTGAGCAGTTGCAGCAATAAGGAGGACATGAAATAGCCTTTGTTTTTCAGCCACAGTAAATTCATTAATAAGTACTGGTGATGATTTTTAAATTAAGCGTGCAACATTTGATTGCTGAACTGTAACCTTAAAATCATAACTAGGTGAAATATTCAGAGCAGGAAATCCAGCAGGCCTGGGTTAACAAGATGGAAACATTTAAACGGGCCCTTGATTTGTGCTGACACATATTGATGCAGATGGCTTTAATGAAAAGTTCATCTAAGGAACCTTAATTGTCTCCGTGTCTCCAATGAAACTTGAAAAACTTCTGATGTGCTTTTAAAATTTAACTTAATGTCACATTCTTTAAAGAATCTTTTTGTAGGTTGGCTGGTATGTTTTCTGACATGGGTAAAGGAGGATAAGTGGATAAAAACTCCCATTATCTCTTCCCCACATTGTTCAAGGCTTAAGAAAGACGTTTTGGCATTCCTGATGGGTTAGTTATTTCTGCAACTTAGTGAGTTGTATGAAGCATGGAAATGGCCAGGTTCAAAATCCAAAGAGAGGCATTAAAGAAATGTATTACAAATATTTATGTGAGCATTTATTAGTATTTAGCTGAGTTGCTAACCTTAGAATGTATTGTGGCTTTAGTGTCCTTCTATGAAGCTCATCCAGACCCTATGGATCATATCTCTTATTTGATACTCTGTAGGGATTAGCATGATAGGAATGCAGGCTTTCTTCTTGCCTCCTGGATGGGATGACTGTGTTTGTCTCTCTGCATCCATGTATTTCACGGCTGTTATTTGCTACGTTTGTTAAGTGGAGACTAAAATCCATAATACTTAGTGCAGTCTAGAAAAAAAACAATGTCAGGTTGTGTTTTGCTATGCAAAGCTCTGTGGTCATGAGTTAAATCAAGTCTGCTGTTCGTTTTTTTTTTAGTCTTTTTGCTGTTGTGGTTATCATTTTTTTGTGTCCTTAGGACCTGCAAATGTGGGGTTTTGCTACGTTGTTCTAGGTTTTGTTCTAGGCAGAACAAAAACACTTCAAAGGCATACATAAAGTATGTGAGAGACAACACTGACACCTGTATTTTCCTCTCTCCTGGTGAAGTGTGGAACAGACTTGATTAGAGTGATTGCTGTGGTCTCTGGCAGTCAAAGAGCTTTTATGTTGTTGTAATCATCGGAGCATAGGTGGAACTTTGAAGATAGCATTTTACAGACATTTATAGTGAACGTCTTACAAGTGAGAGAATAGGGAATTTCCTGAGAGTGCCTGTGTGTTTGCTCTGCATTCTTGCTCTGTCACGGAGACTGAGGTCTGGAAAGGAAGGAAACAGAAGCAGTTATTTCAGTTGTGGGATGCAAGTTGTTTACGGATTTGTGAACTAATTCATAAATGGCCCTTTGTGACCGCTTGTGAGAAATGGATTTAAGGACTGGCTAAAATAATACCCTTGGGGAAACTTACAGCATATAGTTAACTTGAGGCTTCACAGCAGCTGCAGGGGTGATTGCAACCTTGAATCTTCAGTGGCTGCTGCAGTTAGTCTCTGTGGCAGAGCTGCTCTGTCCAGGGAGCAAAATGCACCTACTTTAAGCTATTAGGCATTTCTTTTCCCACCACAGAGTAAATGGTGACAACGGGTTTTTAGATCTAAAATATATCTTCACGTTCTATTAGGTATATATGTCATGTGAAGACAAGATTATTAATCTGAACTTGGGGAGTTTTTGAAGGTAAAAAATGAATACATTCCACTAAAATATTGAAACTAAGTCAACAAATGAATAAGTGACTTAATAGCCGACTTAACACTAAAGGGAGTTTTTGCTATATTTAAGGTAAACATCCTTTGATGGTGAGAAATACAATGGCACTCTTTTTTCTTCACCTTGAACCTGAAGAAGGAGAGAGAAGACCATAGGTTGTCTAAGTCAGCATTTACGTGTTAGCTCAGGATTGGATTTCTGATCATAGACTTGTGTTTAGGACAAGAAGACGAAGACGTACTCTGCTGTCTGGTTGTGCACACAACCTTTTCTGACTCTCATATTTGCCTCAGACTGTGGCAGACACCTGTAGGCTGGTGTTGTATGCTACTGCAGAGTATTACCAGGACTTGTAGCCCTGGTGAAGAGATTCTACTAAAAACAGAGATTTCTGCTATTTTACTGAGAATAATGAAATCCTGAATTATAAACCATCACGTGTATCTCTACTACTGGGGCTATTTTTATACCTTCTGGTTCTTTACTGCTGTTGTAATTGTATTTGAGTTATGTTTAATTCCTCACAGCCTGCTTTTAAAATAAGATTGTATACAAAAATGGTTGGATGACCCGTTAATGCAATTTTTTTCTGAGAGCACAATAGTTTAACAAATGTTTTCATGATAAAGAAATTGTTTTCTTCTTCTTTTCAGATACCATGACCAACAGGATGTTACTAGCAACTTCCTTGGAGCAATGTGGTTGATTTCAATAACTTTTCTATCCATTGGATATGGGGATATGGTACCAAATACATACTGTGGAAAAGGAGTCTGTTTACTTACTGGAATCATGGTGAGTGAATTTATTAATTGGATATGAAATTACATTTGCTGTTAATTCATTTGCAGTTAATCCCAAAACTTTCGGTAGTCATCAGGAAATATTTGTCTGCTGGCTTGTAGAGTGTATACTTAATCAGACCTTTCCCATAGTCTTTCATTCATGGTAATGAAATGGAGTTTTTGTCTTGTTTAGGCAAAAATTTAGTAGCAGTGTAGTGAAATACAGAGAAACAAATTCTACCCTTACATAATTCATAGCTTCAGAAATCTCAGTAAAGTCTTTCATTAAATGTTAAGGTATCATACCATCTTAATCATCTTTGGCCATGTGTAATTGGACCAGTACTAATAATGGATCTTCAGTTCTTACTGTTGTTTCTTAAAATTAAGTTATTCACAAAGAGACGTGATGGTGGCTAAACTCTTAGAAGTATTTTGTTTGGGCATAGTTTTCTACTCTATTTCTTACAAGTTTTATAACCTATTATTTATAGCATTCCATTGCTTTAATTAGAGTTGTGCAATTGCACAGTAAGAACTTTTGCTACCATTGATACAATGCAGCAATTGTTAGGTCATGCATACTCAATATATATTTATTAAGTGTATTTCAAGACTAGTTTTAATTTTTTTGTACTGCACCGTTTGGTCAAACTTGGGCAGAGAGTAAGGCAATGGATTGTAATGCTGGGGAAATTTACACAGATCTGCAGTAAATTAGATGTAGGTAAGTTCTGGACTCTGCCCGTCTTATTTCTATCAACTTCTGTGTAAGTGTCCCTGTGAATGAGAAAGGCTGAATGATTGTCATATATGTACTGTATATAACAACAAGATACATGCTTCTGAATTTTTGCCATTGATTTTAAGTTATGCAGTTCCAATATGTACCTCTGTTAGAACAGCTATATTGGGATTATGGCTGAAAGCAAATGGTATCAAATCATTGCCCTTTTTGAGTAGATATGTTGGTAGAATCTTTGTTTATAATAAGTGTGTATTTTATGTCTAGAGAGTAAAATGGACATTTTTTTGTAATGTTTAAGTATTTTTTTTACAAATGCTCGAAAAGAAAAAAATTAAAAACACCTGACAGATTTCCGGTCTTTGACCTTTATTGATAAAGACTTCCAGTAAATTTTGCAAAAGGTGGCAAATGCATATCTCCTTAAATACAGAGTTTGGAGTGGAGTTGGAAGGTACAGGCTAAAAGCAGAGGAATGGCTCAGGAGGCTTTTTTAGAGGCTGTTGGCTGAGCGCAAACCTGCCATCTTCTGGGGTATTTGCCTTTGCTCCTCTTTCTGTGTTGGATACTGATGCCAGAGAGAATGAAATGTGGTTATAAATTCACTAGGGAAAGAGATGGAGATCAGTGTTTATTGCCACCTTGCAGTTCAGGGATTGCAGAATGAGGACAGAATCCTGATATAGAGTCGCTTCCATTGTTTCCATGAAAATCTCAAGTATGGATTTATACACACCATTTTCACACATTGGCATCTCTTTTTCACAACTGGTAGACTTGTAAAATGTATGGATGATACCTTCACGTCTCTAATTGGGTTTTTTTAGTGACTATAAATTTTGCAGCTGCTTTGGAAGAACAAAGGCTCCAATCAGGATGTCATGGTAATGAATTTGGGATAAACATCTCCAGAGACAGAAAGCATTCTTAACAAAAAAAATGAGCCAAGTAGCTGCTGTGTTATGATAGGTAAAACAATAGTGAAAGCCTCACCACTAATTACATTTATGTCATCTTTGAGTAGAAAAATGGAGCAATAGGGAAAAGTCAGATGCTGAAATTACTCTGGGTTTTGGGGGGTTTGCTTTTTGTTTTGTTTTGTTTTGTTTTTATAAAAGATCTGCGCAATATGAAGTATGACACAGTGAATATAATAATTACTCTCTTCTAGCCTAACCTGCAATATCAAAAAGCTTACAGGTCTTGAATATCATTCTTTAAAACCAATTACTCTTCTGAAACTTGTACTGTAACTAATTAATGTTTGTTGTGGAAAATATAAGATCCTAAAAGACTAGACCTAGTGATTTTTATTTCGATAGGAGCAATTGATGGTCTAATTAAAAGATACACAAGGGTAATCGTTGAATGGATGTAGTAAAATAAAAGTGTATATTTGATTTAAGAGGTAAAGTGTAATTCCCTAGCATCTGAAGCAGCAAATACATTGCTGGATTAGTGTGATCAATACCAAATACCACTGAGTATTTGCTTTTGGGTAAGGTCCATGTTAAAAAGAATGGAAGGGAGAATAGATAGAAATACTTGTGAATACAAGAGTAATTATACAGACCACTGAAGAGTTAAGATTGGCTTTGTGGCACTGGTGGCCCATGGAAGCCTCCTTTGGTGTCTTGATCCCTATGAAGGAAGAGCCCAGGTGCCCTGTCTGTCCTCGCACTTCTGCCTCAGGAATTGCTTTCTGTGCAATGGAAATGGGAGTGCTCAGGCTGAACTCTGCCTTGTAGTCCAGCCTGGGAAGTGGACTTTGTGCAGTCCGCTGGTGGCACCAAGCTGTGTTGGCTATTAAAGTTGTAACTACTGCTGTCTTGGGTCACTGGTATCAAGTGACATCTTTTAAATTCTACAAATGCGCGCTGCTGGAAAATAGGAAAATCTTTACACATATTCAGATTATACCAAAAAAAAAAATGCCTTGAGAATTGTTGAGAGTAAGACAGCAAAGAAGTCTCATTAATGTATTAGAGAAACTGGGGGAAAAAAACCCTGTGAACAAAGAAGGCAAACTGTGAAAAAATATGAAAAATTTAGTTTGATCTTGCAAAGCACTTAAATATATGAAACTTTTGTGAAAATACTGCCACAGAGTGATACAAAGGTGGGTCAATGCAGAGATGTTTTAGAGACAAGCAAGTGAAACTGAACTGGATGCCTCAACTCAATTACCAATCAGTATTCTTCCAACGGGACTTCACTAGGCAGCAGTAGTAGACTGTGGGCCAGGTGGACTATAAATCAATGGCAAATGTATCCTCTGCCCTCTGTATACATTGGGCAGGTCTGCAAGAGTGTGATGGATGGATAAAAATATGGCTGGTGTCACTGTTCTCAGAACAGGATAGAGAGGAATGGATGAAATTAATTGTCCTGTCACAGGATGCAGTTGGTTGGGTATAGCTTGATGAAGTTTACTTTAAATGCAATAGATGTTATTTCAAAGTGTTTGTTTCTTAATGTGGAAATTACTGTTTAGTTGCTTCTGTTGTTGAAATGAACTTCAAAGAGATTATTAGGCCTATGAAAGAAACAAATAAATAAGGCAAGTTTCGTAAATTTATACAATAGATGTGGACAAGATTAGCATTTTTCTTGCAAAAATTTTAAGTGGCATCTATTAGTTACAGTATTTGAAGACCACTCATGTAGACGAAGTATTCTTATTAGAGTAGTTGCAATGCAGACATTGCATACAATCTGGCTTTGGGGACAATATTTTTTATTAGTTCCAAATTGTGAATCAAAAATTAATAAGATTTTAAATCTTCTCATGCTGAAGGTTTTAATGTCCTTTGAAAGTCTGCATTTAGTTCTAAACAATCACAGTTTCTTACCTGTGAGTCATTGAAAAAGTGATGAGGATGAGGTGTTTCTGCTGTGAGAATAGAGGACTCTTCATCTAAGGCTAAACTGTGTTGTTTGTGCAAATCGTAATTGTAGACAACCTGGTCTTACCAACAAATACAGAGAACTATCTAAAACAGGAACATGGATCTTGGAGTAGCAGTTTCTACTGCTACTGTCTTATAACTGTCTTATTTTTTCTTGGTAGCAAAATCTGAACTGTATTATCTTTGAAATTTAATTGTTGCTAGACTGTAAGAAAAAGAGGGGGAGAACAAGTAGATTCTAACTGCAGAGTTAATATTGTCTGCATGTCTTCTGGGATGAGTCCTGAAAAAGAGAAAAACAAGGTAAACATCAGATTCAAGTAATCAAATATGAAAATTATTTTATATAACTTTATGGATAATGTACAAAAAGGGTGTAAATTGTTGTGCATAATAATGTCTAAAACATTGTGTGATTTTATAAAAACTTTTGTTCACAGTGTTTAGTTGTGTAGTGCGATGGAGAAACATAATTGTTTATAAAACGCAGATGTGTAGTTTGAATTACACTCTTAAAAGCTGTAAAGGTGTGATCAGTTCTACTTAGAGCACTAACTGCTGTGCTGTCTGTGGATAGATATTTCAAAAATCTAGAACACTGCTCAGTTGTTACTTCCCTGAGAGTGCAGAAAATACGAAAAGCTTTTCATATGAATTGATAGCATCTTGGGTCCATGTCTCAGATATATGCTAGAATTTAATTCAGTTGGTTCTGATAATTCAGTAATAAATACAAGTGACATCAGGATTTAGAAGAGATTGTTTGTTCCTTCTAGCATAGTACAACCTAGGTAGACAATGTATTGCGCAGAAATTTTATGTGGAGAAGACAGTTAATGATGCCTGAATTCTTAGGGATAAAGCTATTAAAAGTTGGGCTGCTGAGAAACTCGTCAGCTCCTCCACTGTTGTTCCAGCACAACAAATTGCAAAAATAGAAACTTTTGTAGGGAAAAAACATAGTTTGGGATTATTTTATGACTATGGCTTGTTGGAATGAAATTTCTAACTGAAGTAAAGAAACATAAATTATCAAAATCAAGTTGAGAAGCTTCAAAACATGATCCCTGAAGTAGTGGTTGAGAGGGCAGTAATCTGAAAAGAGAGAATGGCAGAGGGTCTACTCCATTTGAGTAAACAACATCTCTTGAAGGGTTTCACCGTCTTTCAAAATTAGAAAAATTAAGGGGAAAAAGCTTCTTCAGAAGGTCTTTAGTTTGTACGAGTAGACCAGGGAAGTTCTTGAAGTTTCAGAGGACACAGGAACTGTTTCTCACTTAGGTCTAGTTATGGATGCCTTTCAGCAAATTCAAAGGCAATTAGTTCCTGGCTGGAATGAGCAGCAGTTGTCTCATGCTGTCTTTGTTTATGTAGATATGACTGGAGATGATGACTGTTGCAACAAAATTTCTTTGTTCAGAGAAAATGTAATTTCATCTGCAGTAACCTCAGGTTTAGTACAGCAGTTTTTGTATACTTTTACACATATTCTCATGAAACTTTTGTATTTACAACACAGGTGATGAACAAGAACAACACTGGTAGCTTTCATCCTGAATTATTAAAGTGATATTTCCCCTCAGTCTTATAGGCTGTTAAGCCTGCCCATTTAATGAAATTGGACTTCAACCCTTGCTCAGCATAGCTTTTTATGCCTATTGGGATAAACTGTGCAGGGGTGTTTTAGCTGTTATGACCACTGAAGGTTTACCAGAGGCCCAGTCACCAGGGCACGTTCAATTGTTGGGCTTCTCCGAGTTAACACTGCAATCATTTAAAGGTTCCCCTGTAGAAGAAATATTGTCTTCATGGTATAAATCATTGTGTCCTGTGCTGTCCCAGATGTCTCTCCTAGTACCCAGCTTTCATTACTCAAGAAGTTTACTTCACCCTCACTTATGAGTACCCATTATTATATATGGCAGTATTTAATCAATTTCACATTTATACATGACATTTAATGGTCTTCATAATTTTTATTTTTGCAACATTGCTGAAAACCTTATGGACTAATTAGAAGTAAACAAATCTGCTCATCTACTCTTGTATGGATCAGAAGTTTAAATGTTGCAATAAAGTTCTAGATGTGGTGCAGAAAAACTCCAATGAAGACAATAATAGCCAGGCAAATACTGAATACATGAAAGTATAAATAATGCAAAGATATTTTAGATCACCCTTTTGGCTGAGATGGCATAGTTGTTGTCCTATTACTCATCTTATTTTGTTTCAGTCTTGCAAGTTTACACATCTCTCCCAGTAAACAGTGACAAATGCAAATCCACATTTATACAGCATCATTTCCCTAGCCTCTGTCTGTCTTGTTTTGGAGAGTTTGTTTTTTTTTTTTTTTTTTTACTTCAAGGAACTTTTTTTTTTTTAAATTTTTCCCCTTCCCTGGTGGTCCTGGTATGCCCACCTTTGAGAGAGCCAAATGAAAAAAATACCTGTTTAAATTCTTACAGGATTTTCATTTTATGCAGAGCAGCAGGAGGAATGTTGTGCCTTTTCTGGTGCAGAGCTAAATTTCCCACCAGAACCATATGTCTGCAAAGCGCACCTTCTCTCTCCCTCAGTGGATCCCAAGGGAAGTGAGCAAGAAATGTGGCAACTGCCTTCTTTCAGCTACAGGCAAGTATAGCAGGACATTTTTGTGACACCTACACCACTAAAGATTGCACTTCACTTCCAGTCCAGTAAACTGAAGGTGCCAGGAGACTTTCAGCTGAGACGTTGATGCAGTGTTGCTCCCCTTCTCACCGATAGCACCATCCAGGCATGTATATAACCTTCAGGTGGTTGCAGGAGTGACCCAATTCACTGTTGTATTGTAAAGGTATTTTGAAATCTTACCAAAAAAAGAACCAAGCGACAATGCCAGAGGCGTGTACTTAAAGGACTACAGGGTTTCTCTACTGACCAAATGCTGCTTTCAACACTAACTGAAAATGCAGCCAGTGCTAAGCTTTATTTGCCTTCGATAAACTCTGATTGAAGAATTGAATACACCCCTCTGGCTATCAGTAAAACTGGGCCTTGATGAGAATGTTAGATGTACATGCTAGACTTTCCTTAAGTTTGAACCCTGCAGTTTTGCAATCACTGTATTGCAGCAGTGTGAGCCCTCAGTCTTAGCGCTTGTGAGTGGTAGTAAAGGCGTGGTCTTGATCTGGATTCCATAGCCACATTTTCATTGTGTGCTCTGGGAAACGCCAGCTTTTTCCCTCCAGCTGCCATGGCTGTGTCAGCTGTGGTTTACCATAATGTAAAATTCTCTGTAGTAACTTCTAGTTAGTCAGCTTTGGTATGGTGGTTGTGCTGATATCAGCAGAAAGCTCAGGTTGGGTTACATGAGTGAAGAGCACAGAGGATTGTTATTGGACTGCAAAAGGCATCTCAGCTGGTATGTAGTAAGTATATTGATGAATAACTTTGACAAGGAAGAAGAAGGCAAAGTCAGGTCCTAGCATGATGTGCACGCTATAGATGGATAGTACAGACCTACACCCTTTATTAATTCTTATTTATATTCCTGTAGCACTTCAGGACTCTTAACACCTGATCCTATTGATACCAGTACTGTATAAAGAGAATAGAAATAAATAGTCCAAATTACTGAACAGTTTACCATTCCCATAGAGCAAACAGAATGGGGAACAAGGAGGCATTATGCAGGATCAGAACAAGTGATCTTGGCATACCACAATCTGATGTGCCTTCACTAGTTTTGCTAGGCTTTGTAGTAAGTAAAATCCTAAAGAAAGAAGAGGAAGATTTTTAAAGAAAACTGTATTTTAGATTTATACATGTTTCTAGAGAGCTGTTACTAAGTAAATAGGTGATGCAAAGAATCTTGTCTGAAAGAGCTTATTAGAGGTGAAATCCATGAGGAGTCATAAAATATTGCAACTGAGGGCAAATGTTCTTTATACGATGCCATGGAGAAGAGACTACATCAACACAGAACAGAATAACATCATAAGAATGACAGGCAAAGAAAATAACCATTGCAGCAATCTCTGATGTGTCTAAGACATAGCTGGCTGTGTTAATGCAGTTGAAAGGAGGCTTGCAATAATTCAGAACTAAGTGCCAAGAGGAGAGACTGTGCAGAAGATAGGGAAAGTTGCAATTTATAATGCCTGAGGGTAAAGTGAAAGATAACACCAAGTAATAATCATGCTTTTTTCTGAGGGTCATGTTTAAGCATTTTGTTCAGTTGCTAAACTGAAAGTATAACTTAAAATACAATCAATTTCACCTTTATTCTCTTTCCCTTTTCAAATAGCATGGGCTTGACATCAATGCCCGATGACATTATTTTTTCCCCCTCAATTTAGTCCATCCTTCCATTCATTTTTTTAAGGAGTATCAGTCATCATTTAGGCTTATGTAAATGAAAAAATTATTATCCTACTAGTGTTTAACAAGTGCCTAAGTATATATGAGTAATATGCCAATATAGACTTCTACTTACATTTCTATCAGGGAAACTCACTTTGGATTCTAGGCATCAAAGGGAGTACTGGAGAATGGCTTTCACAGGCTGTTGCTTGCCTGCATGAGCATTTGAACCTTAGGCATCATTCTTTGTCCTTAACAGAAACACCATATTTGGAATTAAAGATACAAAGAATGTCCTCAAGTTGTTTGCAGTCAAATCAAAGTATTTTCATAAGGGACAACAGCTAGACAGATTGACAATCAAGACGAGTTCTATCCAGTGTAAATGGTTGTGAACCTTATGCTAAGGATTGTACTGCTCACAAATGCAAATTCTATATCACCATCAGAGATCTCATGCCACTGTGGAGGCCAGAGTTTGCTGATTTGCTCAGCTGGAAGACTGAAGATATGTTTATTTTCAGACTTCTTGCTTTTCCTGTATACTAGTACACTACACTTCATATCAAGCAAGAAATACTGTGCATTCAGGATGAAATTCATGTGCTTCATCTTCCGATCCTTTCAAACAGGAAATAGGCATTGCTCAGCTCATCAGCAGAGTTGTGATCTTGTTGTTTTAGAGGAAGCCAGTTCTTAAATCTGTGATCTTTAAGGGCTTCTCATGCTTAAGTAGATAATTTCATTCAGCTAGTACATGCTGTCTGAAAAACGGAAACATTCAGGTACATCAACTTTTAAAACTGATGGTTGCCAGCAAATGCTTGAACATAGAGTACTTGAACACCATCAAATTAATGGATGGTTAATTCTGCTATTGCCTGTTTCCATTAAGTGGAGCAAATGAACGATGTAGTCAAACCTTAACTTTGGCTTGATCAATTTGCTTACACTGCATGTGCTGTAATAATTTCTGTCCTAAGTGCCCTTAAAGTCAGGCTGCTTACCAAGCCAAAATACACTGCAATAACTCTGTAATGCAGGAGATGGTCAGGCAGCTGTCTAAGGAGTGGTAATTCCAAATAGAATTGATTAGTGCTTTGATACCTGAAAATATATACATTCCTGCCTTTTTCGTTTTCTTCATGTTATATACAATTTTCCTGAACAAGAGCTTGAAGCAATGATTTACTTTATTATTTACTTTAAAACAGGAAAAAAACAATGATGGTGAAAGTTGTAAAATGCAGTAATCAAATATAAGACTTTGTAGAATTTTATTCTCTAGAAAACCCCTCCTGCAGTTGAAATAATTATTAGTGCTTTTACTTAGATTGAGTAATTTTAATAAATAAATAGCTGCTTCATTACATAGTATTGATATAACAAATCAACAGCATATAAAAGCTGACCTACTGATTTTCCTGTCAATCAACATATTCAAAAACTATGGCAAGTATCATGCATACAATGCTACCATTTTTTAAAGTAACTATATTGCCTCTGTTTAATTTCTACAATTTTGAATCATTCTCACTTTATTAGTATTTTTGAGGATGTTGAGCTCTTTAGGGGAGCCATGTAATACTGCAGATCACCATAACAGAAAGTATTAATTAGCATCATGTAGTTTAAGTGGAATTTTAGTCATTGTTGTAAGCTGTTACGAGTGATTTTTTTTTTTTTTCCTTCAAAGTACTGTGAAGTGTAAACATGCAGGTAGTATAATACTTCCTACTTCTGGAGAAATACTAGAAGAGTTCATGTTCATATCCTGAGATCCCATCGTATACTACAAAACCAAGAGGTTTAAACTGAATCTAGAATAGTTTGCCATCACAGTAAGCTGTTCTGGAGATGAAGAAGATAGCACTGCATATACACCATAGAAGTGGTTGTCACAGCTTGCCAGTGACAGTATTGTGATGCTGCAGGCAGTATATTTTATGTGAGACATAAAACTGCTGATTTTAACAGCACTTGGCCCTTAGAACTGCTGTGCCACTTTGAAAAAGCATGAGACTTAATCACAAGGGCTGGAATGATTTCACCACGAATCAAACTCTTTTCCCTGCCACCATTCCTCTAGTGTTTTTGAGGGGGACTGGGAAAGAACGGTCTAGTATTTCTCTCCCCCAGTAAATCGGCTTAAACAGGTGTTTTGTGCCAGTGGGGTCTGTATTAATAAGCTCATTTCCATTCTAGCTTTGTTGCTTTGAGCAAGCAGAACTCCAGTTATGTCATTAAATTAACATCTGGCCCTGGTTTTCCTGACATACTGAACCAAAAGATGTCTGCTTTTATCTTCATTTCCTTGCTATTATGTGGGGTAATTTATTGATTTATTTGCCTACAGAAAAGTCTTCTGCATATTAGCATTTCCCTCAACAGGAAGAAGACCTAAAGAGGGCTGTCTGTTTTCTGGGGAGGTAGCACATGTTAGAGCATCTCCTGCCTAGTCCTCTTCTCAGAAGGCTCAGTGGACTCCTGGAGTACTTAGTCTTAAGCTGTGTGGGCTGTCTTCTTCCTTTTTAACTGTTAATGGGGTCTGGAGAAGCATTTAGCACCATTTTGACTCATGGTGAGAGCAAAACTTCAAGTAATTTCCCATGAACTTCCATCATCACAGGACTGGAGAACAGAGAGATAGAGAACAGCAAATGCTTAGTATTGAGGACAGGAGAGAAGCAGGAAATGCAACAAAGTTATGAGCAGCTCATTTGAAGGACTGCTGAGAGCTTTAGAGGATGGAAGATGAGAACTAACTGCAGAAAATTAGGTGCTTGAAAGGAATTGGATGGATTTCTCGGAACAATCTACCAAGGGAAGTGAAGAAACAATTGAAGGCTTTCACAAAATTCATTGTGTGCCTCAGTAAGTACACAGAGAGACAAGATTCAGTTTTTTAAGGACACGGTGTGAAAAAGGGTTTCCAATGAGTTAATTTATTTTGCAGTCTCTATGTGTTAATGTATTTTGTATTTTGAAAGCTAAATTCTGAGATTTCTTCTGGATTTTCTGGAGATGGTAAGGCAGTTATAGATGTGGGGGATAGAGAGAGAATAACTTTATGGGAGAAATACAGACTGAATAGGAGAAAGCTCTGTGAATGAAAATGTGTTAAGCTTCAATGGACAATGAGAGATTGCTTTATATTGGAGGGTAACTGACACAAGTGCAATAAGAACTAGATTGGAATGAGCCTGCAAGTTATACACAGCCTCATATATTTAATGAGATATCTATACTTTTTTTAAAAGAACCTGTAAAAATTTGTTTATAAAAACAAAATACTGAGGCAGCAGAATTTATAAATAATGTAAAGTAAATGATACCTCTGGATGTGTATAATTGACACTGCTTGGCTCATTTTAGCCTCCTTTCCATTTCACCCACCCCATAAAAAGGCATTTGAATTTGTGATGCTGATAAAAGCACTGTCATTTCAAAGAGACAGGCACCTGCTGGCATTAGCCTGTTGTGGACATGTGTGTCCATGTAGATACGTGCATGTGCATACATATACACAGCACAAATTAGAAAATTGGTATTTTCTCCAAGGTTTGAAGACATGGTCCTCTGTGTGTGTTCTATTTTATATGGTAATAAGATAAGCAGAAATAATATAGGAAAACATCACTGAAGGATTCAAAGCAACAGGAAAATATACTAAAGTGAGTAAATACTAATTTTGCTATTATTTTTAGGCCCTACAGAAAATCCTAAGAAACTTTTCTTTTTTGTGTGTGTGTGCTAAATACTAAACTAATCTTATTTCCTCTTTAGCAGTTGCTATAACCTTCAGAAAATTTTTAAAACAGGGTACTCTGTTACTAACATTCTGGTTTAAAACGTTGTTTTTATCACCTCCTTTGTTTATGCATTAGAAATGGGATATGTTCAAATTTTCAACCCCTGCAGGAAAAAAAAAAAGCAGAACTCTTAAATAATGCTGCTCACTAATTATTTTGGTGCCTTGACAGTTTACCAACCTGTAAATACTGACTTTTATTATTACTCTGAAATTAAATAGCTGTGGCATGTTCACTGTATTTACCTGGGATGAATCACCTGATGCCTGCCATACTTCTACAGGAAAGGAGAAACTTCCTCTGAAAACTCTGCAAAATGCAGTAGTAACATCTTGAGGGTTTGTTTTATTGTTTTCAGGGTGCTGGGTGCACTGCACTGGTGGTAGCTGTGGTGGCAAGGAAGTTAGAACTTACCAAAGCTGAAAAACATGTGCATAATTTCATGATGGACACCCAGCTAACTAAAAGAGTAAGTCACGCTTTATATTCACAACTGAAAAGGAATACTGTGTATTAATTTATTTCTGCATTTGTTTTTAAGTAGTGTCCTGCTCGGTACCCCTGCTGAACACTATCATGAGTGTGATTTTGAAAGATTAGAGATTGAATACCTTAAGTTTTTCTCAAAAGTGAGGCAACTGCAAGCTGTCAAAAAATTTTGAGGATTTGAATATTGTATAGAGGGTTCTTGTAACTGGAAGGTAGTTGGTGTTAATTAGTTAATAGTCTAGTTTCACAGCAGGTAAGTGCTGTGAAACTAGACTATTTTATTAAACCAAAAGCTTTTACGTGGCATATGAAAATATAATTTTTTGTAGCTAAAATAGGTGAAATAACAGATAAAACCAAGAATTTCAAGCTATGAGAGATGTTCTTAAGAAAACAATGTATTCAGGGTTTGTGAGTGAGGCAGTCTTTTCAATTGCTTTTTGTGCACAGCGCATGGTTTATTTAGCAGCACACAATGCTGAAGGGCTCTGAAAGATGTTTGTTTATATTATTTTTAGAAGAGATTGTTTTTTACAAAATAGAAATCATTGGTATTTAAAGAAGTATTTTAAATGAAAGAAAATGCAGCAAACAAAGCAATAGAAATCCTTTGCTGAAATAAAACAGGTTAGTGTTGAGGGAACAAGTGAGTAGTAGCTGTACAGTCCACTCAACTTGTTTAGTCTTCATTATTGAAAAGAGGCAATGTGGAGACAAATGTTCTTATAATCACAACAGGAACTCAGCAGAGTTTCTCCTTACCGATGGGTTCAGAGGGATGTCAGTGCCTAAGATGGAGACAATAGCTCTGCTCCAGGCGAGGAGGCGAGTGACTACCCTGGCACAGCTCCATGCAGCGTTGCAGTACTGCACTGCCACAGGTCCTCTGCTGCAGAGAGCCCTGTCCTATCCCTACATGCTGTGTTTCTCAAAACAGTGCTCTGTCTGTGCTGGCTCTCTCATTTCTGTGCTGCTCACCACTATCAGCCTGTATCTCCTCTAAGCAGTCACAGTGGGGAAAGACTAAGGATGCGTGGGAAGACAGTTCTTACATAGGTATAAAGGGTGTCTGACACAAAGTGGCTTTCTGAGCTTGTTGATTATTAACACTCCTATTGCAGTCAGTTAAGGTCTTGTTGATACTAGACCACAGAAAACAATTTGTCCCTTCCTAACACAGTTACTTTTCTACTGTTATCTGACAGCTGAGCCCAAAATGTCTCGCAGAGATTGGCCATATTTTGAGTCTGGTGTTTATTTATTTATGCCTTTTGAAGTTTATTTTGTTCATCTTCATATAAATCTCAATGTTAGTCTAATACTTTATCCAAGTGGTACTTTCATAACTTCAAGCTCATGAAACTCACAGCACGTGAAAAGCAAACCAAGCAAATAAATCCAAGATGCGCAGCAGGTCACAAGTCATGCACATGATGGGAAGCTTTCCTTACAGCCTGGAGACAGTCATACCTTGTGGAAATGCAAGGGCTGCTTATGGATTGTGAGGAGGTCTGTAAACAGTGGTTATGTTTTCACTGAGGACAGGACAAGGTTCTCCAGCACTTACAGGTGCCAGGTGGTGGGGACCTGTTGCTGGGCAGAGCTATAGCATGGCATTCCTGCAATGTCTTAGCCGTTCACTTAGCTCTGACACTGTAGTTACTGGCATGACAGAAAGCTGGAGGGACAGAAAATAAAGATGAATAATTAGGATAATTTTTCTTTGCAAGTAACCTAGTCATTCCATCATTAATCAACATTGCATTCAAATTATTTGTATGTTTTTAAGCACTCCTGAAAATTTTGGATGGCCTAAAAAGAGAACTGTAGGTACTCTTACCTGTAACATTTTATGGAAAGCCTCATTGAAAAAAAAAGTCAAAGCACTTTTTAAATAGAACTCTGCCCATGTTAATTGACAACATATTTTTTCATCTTCTTGGAGAATGTTAAAAAAGAAACAAATATGAAAACTAAACACCTCCAAAAAAAAAAAAAAGGGAAAAAGTGCTCAAACGGCTCTAGAAGCTTAAAAGACTCTTAAATTGCTAAGAGAATTAAGAGGTTCTAACCATAAAATAAGAAAGAGAGAGATGTTATGGTACTATTAAATACACTTAATTAACATACAGATAATGCATTAGTATTTCCTCACTGTAATTTATATTGCCATAAGTACCAAACAGTTCCATCTCTTTGAAGAGGGAAAATTATTCCTGGATGCAAAAAGATTTGATCCCAACTCCACATCTATATAAAAAGGAAATTGCTCAGCAGTCCCCTTAGTCCCGTTGTTGCTTTCTCCCCTCAGTGCCGCAGCTTCTTGAGGTACCCACTTCCCACAGTTAAGACAGCATTTTAAAAGCTATATGAAGAGTTAGTACCAGAAAAGTGAAAACATAACATAATACTACTTTTGTCAGCCTGGTGTTTTTCTTTTATTAAACAGGTGAAAAATGCAGCAGCCAATGTACTCAGGGAAACATGGTTAATTTATAAAAACACAAAGCTGGTTAAAAAAATAGACCATGCAAAAGTAAGGAAACATCAACGCAAATTCTTGCAAGCTATTCATCAGTAAGTACTACTGTGCTTTGTTTTTCCTCTCAAGATGTTCTCTCTATTAGTTTCCTTCTCCCTCAGTCACTCTTAGTCCCATCCTGCCCCCTCCCTCCTCTCCCCCCACCATTCCCTTCCCTTTGTAGAAGATTGTTCTTGAGGTTGATTTTCTTTCAGAGTAAGGCAAATACAAGGTTTTACTGTATTTTCTGCTTACAATAAAATAAAAAGGTATGCAGGCAGTTTATGTCCATAGAAACTCGTTAATGTTTTTTAGAAGTTTCCAGTGCTTCTTGAATGATCTAAGACTTTTTTGTTCTTTGCCACTGAGACTATCCTTTGTTTTTATGCATTTGCTTCCAGGTAGTAAGATGCAATGTACAATAGACAGAAGAAAACTATTTAAAAATTTTTCTTTGTAGTAGATGTTTTAATATTTTAAAATCAGAATGATGTGATAAAAGAGAGTATGTACGTAGTAGTTAATGAAAAGAATATTCTTTAAGTATCATTGCATGATCTACCAGCATTAAGTTGCCTCTCTCCGCTGTATATTCTCAGTGCATAATATCAAATGTTGGTATGTCAGCTATGACCCCTGACATCTCTTTTAGAAAATTGGTGTGTATGCCAATAGTTAAGACCTTTGAGCACCTCTGGAATTATTCAACTGAGTTCTTCCACTCTACTTGAGGGTCTGAAAACAAGCTTGAGACCTAAAACCAGTAGTAGGATTAAGTACCATGGTATTGCCACGCTATAAGTATTTATCCAAAATTTGCAGTATGTATTTGTCATAAAGCACGTCAAAACAAGCAGAAATGCACAATAGTTGCTATTCCTTGAACTACGTGGGAGGAAAAAAACCCAGAGTTTTGTCCTCAGGAACCAGAATTCTTTTGAGGAATGGTCAGGACCTGTTTGTCTGTTCTATTTGTTATCCCCATCCAACCTCAGGCAGCCATTTGTACAGCCTATGAAAATAGTTCCCATTAGTTACAGGGAAAAAGTAAATAAATAAGTTTAGTTTCGAACTGATGGTTTGATAACTTTTGAGTGTAGGTCTGTGTCTGAGCCAACCAGTGAAGAGATGTGGAGGAAGAATCCATGATGAAAAGAACATCTATGTAGCATCTTGCAGAAAAGACAGGAAGGAAAGGCCAGGTTAATTCATTTCCTGTTAGTAAACTTAGACTAACAATCATTCTTTCTCTCTTTTGTAGCAATGTTTTAAAGCAGTAGTAGGTAACTAAGCTTAAGCTATGAAGTATTCTGTAAACCATGATTACTTTATTATATTTAGCAAACTTGCAGGATTAAATGTTACTGTGTCATTGTGGAAATACTTTGAGGAATAAAAAGACAACAGAAGTTGAGGCATTTTTATGTGAATATAAAAAGTATATTTTTATATACCAGTTTGGTCATCTGGCTTAGCTTAAAGGATTGGGAGGTGAAGGGGAGTGGCAGGGTTTCTGGGGAGAGGATGGCATGTCATGTGCATCCTTGCTGGACTTGAATCCTTGATTGCAAAGGTTGTTCCTTAACATTTTAACTTTGCTATTTATTTTGTGTGTGTGTGTGTTTGTGTGTCTATGTGTGTTTGAGCACATACGTTCAGAAAATAATCTAAAAAAGCACAGCAGGCTCGATCTCCAGCTTTATGTATCACTCAAGCTCAGAAGAACTTTGCAGGATAATAAAGTGTGTTCTGCACCTCCCTTAAAAATGAATTTATCAGGTGGGGTGAAGAAGGTGGCAGTAGTAATTTTTTCCTACAGCTACACTGCATAGCTATGTTAGTAATTTCTCTCATTCCTTTACCACTTTGCACTACAGCCCCAAAACTTTTGTATTTAAGAAACAAACAAAAGATAACTTTCTCAATATGCTGAAGAATGCCACATAGATGAAAACACGGCACTAGCAGTTTGCTTTCTTCCTGTGGCTGGGTAGATGGATGCAAATTAATTTTTCATCCCTTTGCATCTTTGAGCTTTTCTCAAATGACTTACAGTTTTCCATCTTTCCAGATTCTTAAATTTTGTTTGGTCCCTCTCCTTCACCTTCCAACAATTTCACTGGAGACAAAAATAAAAGGAGTAGCATTTCAGGGCCAATTTCATAAAAGAAACCAGACTAGATCATGATAACAGTTATGGTCACAGCTCTGAAATGCCTTCACCTGGTCTGGGTGTTCTGCTTCTCATGCACACTAGAAAAGATGAAGGTGAAATCATTAAAAGGCATGTTATGTGTTGTATGAATAAGAAAATCTACAGGTGATAGTTAATGGGAAGGCTTGAAGATATTACAGATTCCTTCATCATGAATGTGAGTTAGACTCCTCCTCAGGCAGCTACTGATGGAAAGAAGTAGGGACTCCCTAGGACTTTCCACCTGCTGAATCAAGCCCACTGTGCTCATTTGGTTGTTTTAGTATATTTTACACTTTGTTTTCTTTTGTTTTGTCTTTTTTTCAACAAAATGAAAATAGAGCTCGGAAGTAAGTTGTATAAGTTGTTCCTTTCTAAACTTGCAGAATTTACCACTGTCTGCATGCAAAAAATAGAGTTTTTATTTGTGAACTTCAGTGGTCTGATTGCTGCCATGGAAACGTGATCCAGAATCATGATCTTTTTCTGTGATAAGTGAAGTTCATAAAATCAAAATTTTATCTTAATGAATTAAACAATTAAAGTCTTTTGGTTTACTTTAAATCCGGCTGATGCAGCTAAAGACTTGCCATATCTATACATTCTTACAGCCTGTGGTAGGTTGGGTTGGTTGCCATGAAGAGTTACCGTGTTGGTGTCAACTGGTACTGGTACTACTACAATAACAATGGACTTCCTGGAATTTTAAAATGAAAATACTGATGTTCAAACAGATGAGTCAATGAATATTAAGAAAAGCAGAAAACACATATTCTGCAAATTACTTGAGAGAATGGTCACCAAAACACTGGGGTTGTCCCTCTCCGTTGAAATCATTGCATTTGAACAATTATTCTGTTCTGAGACTGTAATTATATTATTCTGTACCTTGGAGACTCCTTCATATTTTTTGCTTTAGAAAAACTCCACCTCTCAGCCTCTGAAAACACCATTCCAACAGTCTGCATTTATGTCATGCTCTGAAAGAAGCTTGCAGCGGAAGAAGAGCATATGACATTCCAGTAAGAAGCTGCTGGAATGCCAGTTTCATGTGATCAATTAATTTCTACCTTAACAGAGTTATTACCATTTATATTTTAAAGATATTTTAAAATTATATTTCACTCTCCACAACTTATTTTCTCATGGCAGTTAGCCTAGACATGAAAGGAAATGCTTGTAAACTAAAGATATGAAAGAAACTTTCTGATTTACAAATACCTTCTAGAAGACTTCTTTAAACTAGCTTTCTAAGTAATACCATCACTGAGAAATGGGCAGAGAATGCATTAGCGACCCACCTGCCACAAAATGCTGCCAAACTTATTTCCATTTGACAGCTAACCAAATTGTTATTTTGGTTGGCCTTTGACATACTGGTAGACTGAAGTGGTATCTTGTCACACTTTGTTTATAAATTGATACCTTGGTTTTGTAAAACCCTATTTCCTGCTCTAGAACAGCCAGAAAAGTCATTGAAAGCTCGAGTATGGGTCCATTATGAGATGTTGAAAAAATGACTCATGGGAGAAATTGCCTATTTGTGAAAATCAAATCTACAAACCACTCCTCTAGCAGTTAAGCTGGAAAGCGTGGGCTTTGTATCAGGGAATATATAAGGAAGGTCATGTATGTATCTTATAAAGAATGTGCATAAGTAATAATAATGTGGATAGGTATGCATCAAAGAAAAAAATACACCCTTGCTGCTTCTTTCATAGTTTTTCAATGCTGTAGTTTAAATAGTGCTTTGAAAAAGAATGTCTGATGTAAATTTAAAATGTAATCATATTTAGATCCGCAAATTATCTAAGAGAACCAAATGTATTGGCAAGCATGTTGGTTATTTAGCTGCTGGTCAGATGGAAGTTCTGTTTAAAGTAAGGAGAAACTCACTTATCACTGTATGTTCATCAGGTTCCAACACTGCTAACCCAATCCATTTCCGACAGAACAGGGCTAATACCTGTATCTAGTCACGTAGGCATGGGAAGATTCTTGATTACTTCAATAATAATGACAAAAAAACTGCTGTTTTATGTTTCTTCCTATATCTACTTGTCACGATACTGAGGCTTTGAGGAATGTTTTGGCTTTCTTTCATGTAGTCTGGATAAATTGTTATCTTCCTTTTTGAATTCAACTTTGACCATGGCAAATGGTATTCTCGAGGACATCACATTTCCTTGCTCTTTCCTTTTTTGCGGTGTTGAAGAAGCATGCTTCTCATTGTAGCAGGCACATGACCGATTCTGACTCTACACAAAGTAGTCAAGGCATTGTCCATGCAGTTATTTGCTCTTGTAAGTTTTGTGCATGCTCTTTAGAAATCCTAGTATGACCTCATGCAAAAAAAAATCTGACTTAAAATTCCACTTTTTAGATTAAGAAGTGTAAAAATGGAACAAAGGAAACTGAATGATCAAGCCAACACTTTGGTGGACCTGGCAAAGGTTAGTAGGCGGTTACTGTTGTTTCAACATTCATTCTTTCAAAATGAAGAGTTTTTAAGTGAAAATGGTATGCATTATATGTGCAAATATTGTTAACAAGGTTGTTATTTGTAGCAAATGAAAATATGTGTGTGTTTTGTGGTAGCAGCTACTGAAAGAAACATCCTGATGAAAGTTTGAATGTGCCATATTTAATAATTTATTTGTACATTTGAAAAAGACTTCACAATTGAGAGGCTGATCCTGAGAGCTCCTGAAGTGACTGCGGTGGTCATGGTAGATGCTGAACTGTGAGTGGGCCGTAGTGGTGTAGTGCTGTGTAATAAGGAGATTTGCCATGTGGTGATAGTGACTGTGCCATCACAGACCGTAGTATAGCCTCTTGACTAGAATTAGAGGTTCTGGTTTTCTGTTCCTGTTGTCTTATGCAGCAGTAACATTAGATAAGTAAATTTAGATCTGGATTTATTTAAGTTTTTATAATGAATAATAGCTGCCTACTGTGCCAATATATCATAAGGCTTTTAAAATCTTTTTTAAACCATTTGAGTGGAGGTAAAAAAGGCTATTCAGTTGCACACTGCTTGTTTATTGTTGCTAGAATTTTTCATAAATAGATAATAACTAGGAAGCTAGAGGTCTGAGCTGACAGCATTTTGGATTTCTCTTTAGATCTTAATATTTAACAGTTACTGTGAGCTTAGTTTGAGGCAACATTAGGAGCATTAATGGGCTCTTCCTAAGGATTTCTTGTACACCTCTTCATTTACCTCAAAATCCTTCTCCATTTCAAGTGCATCAAAGCAAACATTAAACTCTTCAGTGTTCATTCCCCTCTTGCTTTACAGGACCACCTGACAACTTCAGGTGAAAATACAGTTCAGTCTAATGCTTCTGGCAACTAATAAGGACTTTTAAGATACTATTTTGTATAGACTACTTCAATTTCAAGGATTATGCTAGCATCCTGAAACAGGAGGCAGAGAAATGGGTTGTAACACTCACCTGATACTGAAGTGGTTTGCACTTCCGGCAATCATTCAATTAATTTTCCTTTCCTTTGGATGGTTCATAAATTTCAACCATTTTTTCTACTGAATTGCATCCAGTTTTTACTGTAGTTTAAATAATCTGAAGTCTCAGTCTGTAAGAGGCAGATATTCAGCCGTTATTTTTAACTAGTTCCAAGTCCTTATGAAATAATGCATTTCAGATTACATTTTTACTGACCATTGTGTCATTTTAAAGTACACTGTATATATTTGCTGCATCCAAACAGTGTTTTGTAGAGGCCAGATAGATTGGAAGTGCAGAAGTAGAAAAGCATACAATTGGGTTTTTACTCCTTGCACTATTTTCAAAAACAATCCACTGGATTCCTCTAACTGCCAGTTCAAGAAAACCTGCTCAGTTTAGGGAGAAAGCCAGTGAACATTTGTGCTCTGCTTTCAAGAGCAAAGTTGTTTAAGAATCAAGAACAGTTAAGGATGGAGCTCATCAATGGAGCCTTCAGTCCCCTAGTGGCTTCCACTGACTGTTCAAAAAGCTTAGCCTGATGCACTCCCAAGCACCTGAATTTCCACAAAAAGTCTGATCTTTAATTGATTTTGGCTTTGACTTCTGAAGTGCTACTAAAAGGCATTGCATTTCTGCTCAAGAAATCTAGTAGAAAGCTTAGTCTACTGTAATTTAATCTACAGGGAAAATTATTTCACAAGACTAGATACTGTTAGAATACTCATATCCTCTTTTACAAACCCTTGTAGAGTTGTGCTGCTTGTTACAGTACTTGTAAGGTCTCTCTAAACCTTTCCTTACATCCTTCTACTTTCAGACTCAAAACATCATGTATGACATGATTTCTGACTTAAATGAAAGAAGTGAAGATTTTGAGAAGAGAATTGTTACTCTGGAAACTAAACTGGAAACTTTAATTGGTAGCATTCAAGCTCTTCCTGGACTGATTAGCCAGACAATCAGCCAGCAACAGAGGGAATTCCTCGAGGCTCAGATACAAAATTACGATAAGCACGTTGCCTACAGTGCTGAGCGGTCACGATCTTTGTCAAGAAGAAGGAGATCATCCTCCACAGCACCACCAACTTCATCAGAGAGTAGCTAGAAGAGAATAAGTTAACTGCAAAATAGACTTTTTGCCATCATATGGTCAATATTTTAGCTTTTATTGTAAAGCCCTATGGTTCTAGCCAGCGTTATCTGGGTTCTGATGTCAGAATCCTGGAAACCTGAACAGATTTTAGGCCAAAATGAGTGAAAACTCTTGGTTTTTTCCCCCCTCCTCCTATCAGATGCACAGTGAATGCACCTATTATTGCTATATTAGATTGTTCTTCCTGTAATTTCACTTTTTATTCATGCACTTCAAACAAGCTTTACTACTACAATACATAATCTAGTATAATAAAAAGTTTAATTTCTGCACATAGTTACTTGATTACTTGGACCTAATGACCAAAAAAAAGTTCACAATCAAAATACCTAATTATGAACTTTTAAGAACCTAAATTGAAGCTTAATAATTATTTCTCAGTATGAAAGCTAACGGTCTAAACTTTGCTTGCAGTGGAGGGGGGAAAAAAATCGATATTAATCTAACAGTGTGCTGTATATGTATAGTCATTTTAAAAGGTCACTGACAGCTTCGATTTCTGAAGTGATTAATTAAAAATATAGTTTATCCTGGAAAATAAGTCTCGGAGTAAGCTATGGGTTTTTAAAATATTCTTAGGGCTTTTATTTAACATGCATTAGTACACACACACACACATAGATAATATATATATACATATGTATTTATGTATATAAAATTATTTATGCAATGCCCATGGCAATGATCTTTTAAACTGACTATTTGTAAAGCTACTGGCATTCAAAAAGCACAGGCAAAGTCCTGTTTACTTATTTGGAGTCTCGTAACCATGCCAGGTAAGTTTGTCCAGATCAAAAGCATCACTTTCACCCAGAAGTCTCCTAATAATGCTATTTGGGTTTTGAAAGTGTTAGGTTGCTACTTTCTCCACTCCTTTCTTTGTGTTTCTGGAGTGAATGACTGACACACAGAGTATACATGGTTGTGTGACGGCAGCACAGTGTTCTGTATACATTATGTTTGGGTAATCCCTATGTTTCCTGCTATGCAGTCAAGCTTAGCAAAACACTTCTAGCAATATTTCCAAAATCTCCTGTAAAAAGCCAGCGGTAGACTGGAGTTACAACAGTAGGGTATCTATAGTACTTTATTTTCGTGCATAAAAATAAGGTCTCCTACTTTATTTAAAAAAAACCAAAAAAAAAAAAAAAAAACAAAAAAAAAAAAACCACCACAAAAAAAAACCTAACAAAAAAAGGACGTAAAAAAAAACCAAAAACAAGTCAGAAAGGATAGTCACCAGTAGGCACTGGTGAAGAGGTTTTGACTGACATTTCTCCTGGTTTATGCTCCAAAGTAGCAAAACTAGGTATGTTTAAATGCTCAGAACATGCAACTTGCATTCACAATTCCTAGTTATAAACAGGAAATTATTTGACTTTATGAGATATTTTTTAGTACTTGCTATTTACGAAATATGCCAGTCCAGTCTGCCTCTCCCCCAGTTTACAGGGAAGGGTGTCATCTGTAGCTAAACAAGTAGACATGGCTGACTGTTTCTAAGTAATATTATGTCTGCCTAGAAGTAACCAACTTGCACGTTGAAGGAAATGCACATTGCTCCATGAAACACTGTGACTTCTGCTCAGCAAGGACAGGCAGGAAAGAGTAATGCAGGAAGTCAGGGCAGAGCCCTGCTGGGCAAGACAGAAGAGCTGTTCTTTCCAGTAACCAGAATTCCCCAAACCAAATACATAAACTGAAAAACAGCAGACACTTTAGGCCTATTTAAATTAAAGGATCTTCCTTTTCTGGTGTTACGAATGTATAAAAGATGAATGTATAAGTAACATCCAGAGGTATTGCATGCTTATTAAAAGGTCAAGAATTTCTCCAACTTTTTATGTCCTTGAGAAAAATGATGACTTCGCAGTATTTTTCCCCCTAGAGCAGGACAGTTGCATGCCTTTGGCGTGCCTTATTTACAGACTGTGGTATTTTGTGACTGGAAATAACAAGCAGTATGCGTAGTATTTGCAGTTCTGCTTTTGTTTTTATGGAGTTCATTTCCAAAGGAAAAGAGGGATATTACATAGTGCTAATACTTTTCTAGTGCAGTCCTTAACTAGATGAGATTGTGAGTGGTCATAAGGCCAGTAGTGATTAATAATGTTGGAATTTAATAGTCAAGTTTTAGAATTCTTTTTTCTCCTTTTTTGCATTTAGTTTAGAATACTTTTCTTGACATTGAATGTGAAATACACTTTCTGTAGCTTGAATACATTCCTTTTTCTCCTGTCAGCTTGAACTAGCTCTTTCATTGTTTACATCTTTTTAATATATGTATAACACCCATTTTATGCACAACTGGGTTTTTTAAGAACTGTAGCTCCACTTTGAAAATTCTTGTCAATCTGTCAATTTGAATTAAGATCTAGCTGTAAGTATTGAGCTGGCTATTTCTGTTGTGAAAGAGCAGCTGTCATCTTTGACCTCTTCAGTTCTTTCACTCACTAGGACTCAGGAGCCTGAACTTAATATTATTGCCACAGCTTTTTGCAATGGTGAGATGCATCAGGACTATTTCCATCAGTAGCATTCTGTAACAACCTGCCAAATTATTTTGGATTCCTTCCTTTCTTTCTTTTTAAAGCAAAAAACAAATGATGTCATCATGTGATACTCCAGTTCTGCATTTTAATTTACCTTCAAGCTCACTACAGATATTTTATCTGCATTTTCAGCACAAATTATTTTTTTCTTGTAATACCTGATTTCAGCACTAAGGTGCTGCATGGGGATACACTATATGAAAGGACAGATATAAACTTCTATTCAGGAGAGCACAAAGCACTCTTGGTTTGATTTTCTTACTCCTGACACTAAACTCCTTTTAGTCTTCCCTTGTCTGACTTTTGTAGTACCACAACCTTAATGACTTTTTATTTCCAAAACTTTAGCTCTATCATTGTCAACAGATATGATCACCAAAAGGAAAACATATTATGATATCTTGGAAACTGTATATTTAAATGTAGACTTTTCTTTGAAAGATTGTTTACAAATTACAAGAATCTTTCTCAAAGCATATGGCATATTTACCATGTTACAATTGTAAAGCTTCATGCATCTGTTGCCTTAGTTTCACCAGTAGGAAAATTCTGCTTTCAGTTGCTATTAAACTCCTCCTTTTCACTATATTCCAGACACTGATTCCACATACCAGTTTCTTGGGAGTCTTGTTGCTAGTCTGCTTTTTTAAAGACACCGAGCAAAGATACCTTCCTCGGAAGGACTGAAATGTAAGATCACAAATAGACGTTCATGATGCTTAAGATTAAATGCATTGATTTAGATAGTACTTTTTACTTACATTTAGGTTTTTTGCAGAATCAGAATAATACATTCATACGATTTATGCTTGCAAGTGCTCTGCAATTCTTGATTCTGTAAATCATTACGTATTTTAAGCCTGCAGATCTTTCCAGATGGACTTGTGCAACTCAGCTTTTCTTTACCTCCTGCAGCTCCATAAGGATGTATCTAATATGGAAAGAGATTTACTATCTAAAAGTTTGGCATCCATCTTAGGAGCTCTAAAAGCTTTCTGGAGGTCCATACCTTGTGAGCTGTTTCAAAACTATGGCTCCCCAGACTGGGTTGGAATCACTGTCATCATTAGAGCAAAGATAAGTGATAAGCATACTGTTTTACAAATTGTAGGACTCTTTCCATGTCAGATCATATGTAAACATTCAAACTGATATGCCGCACACTAAAAGCATATCTAAGCATAAAAGAATAAAAGGTGTTCAATGTGTCTAAAATTCAGAATAAAATCTGTAACCCTTATCAATACTAAAAATTAAAATTGTTTGAAAACTCTTTTCCCCTAACTAAAAGTCATGAAAAATTCTTTGTAAGTTTTATCCATGGGAGGTTTTCTGGTTAGTAAGTGTGTTCTCTCAATCTGCCAAGCTTTTTGGTCTTATCCGTTCTTTTTTTAAATCAAAGTCATTAAAGTCTTTTTGCCCTTTTCATCCACACTCAAAATAATTATTAAGGGGTGACAAGCAACGAAATAGAGGGGAAGGTGGGAAGGAGCTAACACTCATGTTATTTTCAGAATTCCACCTCTGCATCAGCACGTCAAAATGCTCAGGTAGAAGCAGACATAAATTTTAGCCAGCACTCCTGGCTACCCAGGTACGAGTGAGCCCTAACCTGGGAAGAGCACTGCCATATCTGAACAGTCCTGAGGTGGAGCTGACACAGACTCAAAGCCAACACTTATGTGTGTGGAAATTTATGTACACAGAACTTTATATGTGCATAATAAAATTAACCTACCTCTGTCAATTGGGGCTTATGAATGTGGTCCTATATCTGTTAGCACAAATTCAGAGAAAACTAAGCCATAATGTATATTAGCCTTTTTATTATAAACCTTTTAAGGGGTATCCTTAAGATCTCAACTCTCTCCATGACTGAGAGAATAAAGAAAAAGAGACACTTAAAAGATTCTTTCCTGTCAGGTGTGCATAGGTTTGGCTCTGACCTGCCTGAGTACCTCACTGCACATCAGCTTTGGTCCAGAAACCACGGGGCTTTTTTCACTCCAGAAAGAGCAGGTTTCTCTCAGTATAGAGGGACTTAGCACAGCACTGAGCAAAAAGTCCCATCTCTCAAGAGCAGCCCGGTGTGCAAGATGATTATAATGAATAGCAGAGGAGGATTGTGTTAATTTGTGCAACTCTGCTCAAGACTTGCGGCTTAGCACAGCATCAAGCCCCACGCAGACACTTGATTCCCTGCCAAGAATTGCTTGCAGCTGGACAGTATAGCACATGGATGGAGCAGGTGCAGAGGGGTCTGGACTAGGGTATGTAGACATGCTAAAATGGAGGCAGTTACCAGAATTAGCATCAACATACTGCCATATATTAGACTTTGTTACAGTGATATAGCTGAAGCTCTATTAGATCAATAATTTTCAGGCTTTTCTATGAAGAAGATTCTCCTGCAGAGGACTGCAAAGCTTTTCTGTGCATTGAAGGATGCAACACAGTGTCAGTGAAAGAGCATAAGCCACGATCTTGAACCTGTTGCAAACTAGCATGGCAAGTAACAAAATCAGATGGAGAACTGAAGCTTTATGCTGACTTCCCTTTCAGTCAGATTCACTTAAACCCATTAGTATCTTCAAATATTTAGGAGAATCTATACTGTTTTCAATTATACATGAAGTGAGCTACAAGCTTTTAGTTAGATTAAGAGGTTCTACTTTAAGAGTATGCCTATTCTGACCTACTGTTCCCTTTCTAACCTGAATTTCAAAGAACCTTGAGTCTAAAGAGGAGGTGCATATTCTCCTATGTGGATTACAGCAAAGCAGGTCTCTGAACAAAAAAGCAGCTCCAGTCCAGATACATGACCAAACATCATATAGCACTGGGAATAATAATGGACTTAAAATGTTCAAGTAGACAAATTGACCAGCTACAGGCTTTAGACCTTAGAAAAGGTTTAAGTGAAGCCTCACTCCAGATGTGAAATTCATGGCGAGCAATGAAATGTAAGAGACTGTGCAATTACACCTCCTGACAATGAATTACAGGGCCACATTGTATGTGTTTAATACTAGCTTATCACCTTATATGGAGAAGTTCTCAAAATGTGAGAGTAATATGAAGGCTGATCCTCACACAGAAATAAAGCAAGATTTTTTTTAAACAAACAGCTCCAAACTCTAATAGAAATGTGGAGAAGACCTGAAAGAGATTATGCTAGATTATTCTCTCAAAATACAGGTCCCTATACAGGTCCCTATCCTCCATCGGCTAATATAAATTGAAAGAGATGAGGTTTCAAGTGGTCTCACACAAAAATCCAACAAAAAATATGTCTCGGGAGCAGTTTGTAACTTAAAAAACATCACTGTGTTTGGTACCACAAATCTGCACAAAATGAGGTGTGGCAGATCAATTTTCCTGATGGAGGAAGAACTGTCTAGTGATAAGCACATGAACTTGACATGCCTGTCAGAGAAAAAGAAATCTATCTTGGAACCACCGTTTAACTTAACCTGCAGTTTCAGTAGTATGGCACCCTAGGTAATATAATAGTAACTATCAAAGCTCCAAATTTTTTTTTTTTTTGCAAACACCACTTAGCACAAGTGAGAGCACTTAGGATAAGAGGCCTCTCAAGGGTGCATGCCACTCCCTCCATTGTTCCAGCACACCCTCAACCCTTGGCTCTATGCGTTTTCCTCCAGCAGCTGCTGAGCGCTGGGAACTGTGGTTGCCTCTGTCAGCATCCCTGGTATGCAGCTGCCAGGACTGATCTGGAAGGAGGTGGCCCTGGAGCAACTGAGAGGCCACTGGCCCAGTGCCTGTTACTGGAGAGAGCAAGACCCAACCTGAAGGTGGCCATGGCCCCTCAGTGGGGCAGCAGGTGTAACCTCTGTTCTTCCTTCCACACCACCTTATCGCTGCATTCTTCTATTTCTTAAACGGTCGTATGAGCTGAAATATGCTTTTATTATCACATCTGAAACGTGATGTCACTCTTTGTGACAGGCTGTGCTACTGCTGTGAAGAAAGCATGGGGTCTGCTTCTCCACTGGGGGCAAGGACAGTGCTGTACCACTCTGCAGGACTGTTTCAGAGAACGACTCGCTTTCAAGATAGAAACCAGCAACACTCCACCAGCACCAATTACCAGGATTCAAGGGGAATAAACCTCAGGAAAGTGTTCTGGCTTGGCAATGAGATTTAGAAACTTGGCTTCTAGGTGGTTAAACATTAAATCTACTTTAATAAATAAGTACATAAATAAATGAGAGAGGGAAAAAATGGCAGAAGAGCTATCAATTAGCCTAGTCTGTGTTGGCTGGAGTTCAGAGTTTCACTTGTGGTGCATGATGATGAGACAAAGGACTTGTAGATTGACTCCTAACCATTCAAGTTCAGAAAACAGTCCCAAGGTTGAAATGTGCTAGCAAACCACCTAGTTTCACTGGATTTCTTTGAAACAGAGCTTTCAGTCAGTATGGCTGGTAATGGTGGATCAGACACATCACAATTCTGGTGGTTTCAACATGTTTGAAAGCACTTCTTGCTGCAGGGTTCAGTACCCTTGCACTGATTTGAGGCTGCTCAGCTGGCACCACTGCCCAGCCAGTTCCACAGAGATGACAGAAAATATCTATGCCCATTGAATTCACCTGGTCAGCCGTACTGTAACACCTTCCACTGAGCTCAGGATATCATCCCCAGTCAGGTCTGGAGAGAAGAGGCTTTCCCATGATTTCCCAAGATACTTTGGAAAATAATGGAAGAACAGCTGGAAGAGCTTCTGTCCTTTCAGACATTTTAGTTGCAATCTACATGCAGAGGAAGCTATTCAGTTATCGAAAGCACAGTGGCAGGAATTTAGGTCATGTTTTTTCAGTTATAAAAATGAACACAAAACTTGAACATAAGAAATAGATTGCTTTTCCAGAACTTATATATTTAGGGTTATATTTCCTACCTTTTTACCCTGTTTTCTCCAGCCTATAAAATGCATTTAGTAATTCAGCTATACTTATTTTCAATTTGAAGCAATTACTGTGATACAGCAGCATGAATGTGTGCATTTTCAGAATTGCAGATACTTTTTTTCAGTTGAAGGGAAACAGAAGAGAAATGGGCAAAAAGCAGGTAGGTTTTTCAAATAATTTTTGCAATTAATTTTGGAGAGGTAAAAATAGGACAGAGAGGGTTTGATCCTCAACCTCTCTATTAGCGGACTATGGATACATCTGAGTTGTCCCTTGAAGGCTACATCCACTACTGCCATGGAAAGGAATGTAGGCCATATCTGCAGATCGTGCAACAAAGTCTGGTGTCTGGTAGCAGGACGAGGGAATCTCTTTGTTGCCCACATTTCACTCATGTGAACCTCTACTTCCCCATCAGCTTTTTGCTCAAAGATCTGCAGCTGTAGTATACAATATTCAAAAAGGACTAGACAAAAAAAAAAAAAAAAAGTCGTTGGTGAAGAAAATATTTCTTATGCATGTGTGAAACGGCCAGATACTCACTGGTGGCATTTGAATGCACGATTCAGGATATGAAGTTCTACCTCCTGTGACTCATGCTATTTGCCCTGCAAGGAGCTACAGAGTAGCACACCTCGCATTTCTCCTGTTCCACAGTTATTTGAACATTTCTGGCTCACTTCAGCTGAGTGCATGACAAATGCAAAAGGCTGAACAACAAGGCTAGGTGCAAAGCAGCTGCACAAAGGAGCCCAGCAAAGAATGTGGTGATTTGATTTTGTGAATGAAGAAACATTTTCCCACTACTCTGTTTAATTCACTTAAATGGAGCCAGAAGCTTCCCTGAAGCTGCATGTGTATTATTGTTCCAAATAACTTCCAAGATGACTGTCAGAAAATCTCGATAGCAATAAATTTTTTATGTTGTAAGCCCTGGAATTTCTACTAGACAACTCTCGTATGGAAGGGAAGTCTCTGAGAAAAATGAAGTTATTTATCCAAAGTAATTTATAGGAAACACCACTTTTTCGCTAAGATTTGATTTCTAACCCATCAGGGATGGATGAACATTACCCACACCTGTAAACAGATGTGTCCTTTTGTTTTTTCAGGCAGGTGATGGGGGAACATTTGAATTAACCCCAAAGCAGGGTAGCAATGACATTTGTAGGAAAAAGATATTTTTCATTTCTGAAAGGTTTAGCTGCCTAATTTTCTCTGTGTCCTCAGAGGATTGAAATATAAAGATACTTAGAGCAAGCCTCAGCAAGCAGATTTCTTCTCCTGCTCCTTTCTGAGTACATGCTGCAATAGCTACCCATTCATCAACTTCATTTTTTCAGAAGCAGGATGCTCTGTCTCAGAAAACAGGAAAACTGGGCTCAGATCTCTGTAGAAAGTAGTGAGTACATATTCTCCAACAGCCTTAATGTCTGTGAAGAACCCTGGGCACCTTGGTGCTTAGCTTCTTCCTCTGTGAGTCAGAGACAGTCTGAACTTCGGCAATCAGGCAACATTGTGCAAGTGTAACATTACAAAAAAAAAAATGCAAAGCTGTTTCTGGTGAGGTTTGAAAGCAAACCAGGCAGAGAGCAGGTCAATGATGCAAGTGCCAGAAGCAGTTTGAGAACTAATGCCATTGTTAAATACCTTGTGTGAAGTTAGTCCTGGGTTCTTCCTGTCCCTATTCTGGTTTTGTGGGAAAGAAAGAGAGGTTAAAAAAAAAAGCCTATGGCATTTTTAAAAGAGGAAGCAAAAGGATAATTACTTTTAAAGTTCTTCTATAACAGAAAGAATGAACACAAAAATTTTTTTTCCAGAAATAGTGGAATGATTCTGCACTTCGGAGACTAGTCCTATAAGGAGCCAGCATTGAAGATGGGCAGTTTCACCAGTTGCCCTTTCAGGTTCTGCGCTTTTGCTTTCTGGTAGTTAAGTACAACTTTTTTTCCCCCTTAAGGTTTTTTTTTTTAACTTAATGTAAGGTGTTTATTACTTTATTAGTTCTTTTCCTTTGGTAACAAAAGACTACTTCTCTGGATTTAGTTTGAGGTGTACAAAATCACATTTGTTTACACAAATCTGTTCATCTTTGCAGTTACCTTGCTCACTCTGCTTCAAACTATGTGACATCTACCAGAGAACTAAACAGAAAGCAGCCTAATAAAGCAACAGGCTCTTGAAATCAATAGAACATCAGATGAAGTACACTCTTCCCTTTTCTTTATTACTAGTATTTTGGATGATCTGTAATGACAATAAGGCAAAGTAAGTTTACTCTGTTTAGAAAAGATTGGGGTCGTCTTGTGTTTAGGGTGTCACTAAACACAGTGAGACAATTCCTACTCTCTCCCAAATGCATTTCAGTCTATACAAGTTTAAAAGCATGGGGGAAACTCCTCCATGAAGTTTGCCCTATGAAACTACCATGGAATTTCAAGGTTTCAGTCTAGACTGGACCCCTAAGCTCATAGGCCACCTGCTGCTCTACCAGTATTTCTACCAGCAATCTCTTGGCAGCTCTCTGCTAAGCACATGGATCTGCATCTCATCTTTCAAAAAGACGTAACCTTTCAGATACATTGCCTGCAAATCCTTGACACCGAACCTTGGCAGTCAGGGTGACACAGGATAAACAAGGAAGTGCACAACTCTCACATAACCACAGCTTTTGTCATGACAGTTCCTGCCTTTCTTTCTTGTTTGGGTTTTGGGTTTTGCTGGGGAGGGGGGTTGGGTTGGGGTTTTTTAATTAAAAAGGCTGATATGTCAGTGTATTAATTTCATTAGTACCATTTCTACACTATATTGAGATAGTGCCTTTGGCCCAAGATATCTTTTGTCCAAAGTAACCCCTTCAACTCTATCCAGTGCAAAAAATCTGAAAACCTTTATTAAGGCTTTGGATTTCTGTGCTCTTCTGTGCCCTGGCATCTTCCTTTCGCTTTGCATATTATGTTGGTTTCAAGGTTTGAGGTCTCTATATACATCCACTGTAACTTCCTTGGCCACAGCAACTGACCTGGATGGCTACCAAATACCATAAGAATTTGAAGACTGTTCTTTTTCTAGCATTAAGAAAGATAAATAAAAAGCTGAGACTGTAGACAACTTGTCTGCAAGATTTAAGATGAAAGAAAATGTATTTCTAAAATTAATTTACCTGAATATTAATCTTTGCTATTTTTCTTCTGTTCCTAAATTCCTGAGAGTTTCTGCAATTCCTCTGTTTGCTTTGGAACTCTCACCCAAGTGCTTCAGTCCTTACTGCCTTGCACAGTTACTTCCCCCTAAGAGAAGGCAGCCAGAGATCAAAGAAGTGGCAAATTTCCCTGGAGAGTTCCACAGACCCCAGTACAAAAATGCTTGTAGCAACAGATGAAGCTGGAAAAGGAAAGAGAGGAGTCCATGTTGATTAAAAGTATGTTGCCAGTAAGACAAGAATAATATTGGGAAATCCTTTTGTGATATCTGGATTTTCCTTACAAGTACTTGCAAGTTTTAGTATAGATGTGAGAGAAAGAGGGGGGGTTTCTGTCCATAGGTGAGTCTTGCAGATGAGTGGGTGCTGAATGTCAGTTTAATCAAATGGGAACTCTCATGGATGCTTCTAAACCTCAGCACCCTTACAGCTCATGCGTAGCTGGATCTGCACAGCTGGTAACTTCACCAAGCTGCAGAGTGTTGTTTTTAACTTGGTTGTTACAAAGTGGGCTAAAAGATTAAAATGTGTCTTCTGTTGCAAGAAAGTTGGTGTAATATTCCAAAACAGTCAGGATGATACCACCAGCTTCTTAGAGGCAAAAAAAAATTTAAAAAATCCCAAATTCTCTACCAAGCCAATTAAAAAATGATCAACAAAGCCCCAAACTCAAACCCCTCCACCTTTCTCCAAACACATCACTCAACAACCTTCCACATAATTCACAAAGATTGACAGATAAGCATTTCCTTGAGTGGAGGAACCACAGAATTGGTTGCCCAACAGAAACTGCCTGAGGATCCAGCTCTTGCAAGGAATAATCAGACCCTGACTACCTTATAACACAGCTTTTCAGGCCAGTTACCTAGCCACATGAACGCTAAAGCAAACAACAGGACAGCCCCCTGAATTCTGAACATACTGTCTGTTTAATTATTATATGTGTTCTGTGAACAAGTGAAACTGCTGCCTGTGGTGTAAGCAAAAATACCATTGTTAATTTGATCAGCTTCAACTTCAACATAATTAACTGCACCCCACAAATAACTAAAATTGAACTGTATTTGAATCATCTGCTACTGTTTTTGCAGATACTGATTCCCCATTCTCTTAAATATGTTACATTTTCCTTGAGGCACTGTATGCATCTCATTTCATAGAGATTTAGTAAAGAAAATAGGAAGGGATAGGGTGGATGATGGTTTGTTGTTATTTTTTCCTCCAACGCAAATCCGAGACATCCAGCACTGCAAGAAGCAGAGTTGCTTAGTACTACAAGTCACAAAGAAGACAGACATCCTCTTGCATGACCTCTTGAAATGGGAGCCTTCTTTTGTCTGCTATCAAAATTAGTTGCAGAAAGAGGAAAGATCATCTATCCTTCCAGTCACTTGAGTAAATCTTGGAGGTAAACACCTGGGTGAACAGCAACAGAAAACAAAAGGAAAAAATCAGACCTTAGTGATAAGGTGAAATTAGACATGAAAATAAATAGTTATGCCTTAATAACTGTATTCTTTGACAGTGAAATGGAGTTTCTCTCAAATGTGATTGAAAGCCAAGGTGGTAAAATCAAATCCACTTGTGTTGCAGAATTAGGTTTTTTTTGAAATAAGTTAATGCTAAAAAGAAAATATGTAGTTCATATTAAGTACATACTCAGTAAGAATGTTAAGTATCCTATTGCAAATTCAAGTATCATACTGCCAAATAAATATTAGCTGCAGTCTTCCTTGTAGAGAGCTGTCCTCTACTTCTCATACGAAGCATTACTTTGGCAGCTGTAGAGCAAGATGCAAGGCTCACTACAACCAAGAATTAATGTGAAGATCCAGTGATGGCAAACAAAACATGGAACAATTGTGCTTGTTTCTCTTGTGGCCTCCTATCCCTTGGTACATTGGTGTCACAGGCAGCCTCAGCCAGTATCACACATATCTAAAGACACTCAGTTTGTGCTCTTTAGCGTCTGACACCAGCATAGAATACAATATCCCAGACATATTTCTTTCAAAATTGTGTGAATTCAACCAAAAACCTCTTTTAAATTTAAGGGAATGCCATTTAGAATCAAAAGCAGTGCATTTTTAGCTCCTAAACCCTTTGCTTCAGAAGAGATATGGACCAAAATCTTTAAGGATGTCTTCCTTTTTCTCTGTGCTTCCTGTATGAGATAAGGAAGAAAAAGGTAACTGAGTCTTTTCAGACATGAGACTTTGGTGAAGGAGGAGACAAGGAGAAGGAGGAGAGCAAAACCGAAGGAGGTTCATCTTAGCACTACAATTCCAAAATTGCACCTCAAAAAGTGTAGGTCAGAAATAGTATATTTCTTGGGCAGGTGCAAAAATCACATATTTTAAAAGATATATTTATTATTGAATGCTATTCTATCTTCCTAAACAAATAACTACCTTAGTCTAAACTTCTTTGAGCAGTGATAATTCTGGATATGATTACACTGGAACAAAATTAATTTCTGGCTATGCTGGCAATGAGTTCCTTTGGGAACTGTCTTCTCGCATAAACTAGACTTTTTTTTTTTTCCCCCAGTACCACTACATAGTGGATGGATCCTTGAGAAGAGTGAAGCCTTCTGTAGCTTCACAACAGGCAGGTAGAGTAAGAAACACACACTGGGTCTGTTCTTTCTTAGCACAAAGCAGAAACAGAGTCTGAGCCCTATGCATCTCTATTTTGCTGCTTTACGGTCTTGATCAGAGCCTGATGCAGCTAAGGGCTTTGGTTTAGACTTATTGCTGTCATAAAGACAATGTTGAGCAGGCTGCAGGAATACCATCTGCCACTTACAAACATGTGCCCAACAACAACTGGGCGTGTGGGAGGGACTAAGGAAGTGTGTAACTGGATTTTGTTGTTTTGGATGATAGCAGTGTTTCTGGCATGATCTGCATCTTCACAGGAAGACTCAGCAGTTCTCCACAGATGTGGGATTTCCGTGGATACCCCTGTTGGGCAATACAAATTCTGGTGTTCTGGTTACTTAACGAACATGGCTTCCCCATGGGTGAACTGCCTTGTACTGATGTGAGCTGTACAACAACAAGGAAAACAACTGAATAACAGACCTCAGGAGTGAGTGATAAATCTTGATCCTTTACCTTTGGCCAGGTCATGAAGCTTAGACAAGACATGTAAGTTTTGTTGTGGCTACAGCTCTCAGCATCATTTTCCTCAAAAGCCACAGAAGTAGGATTAAGGACCATCTGACTGGACAGTTAGTTTCAATACTCTTACAAAAAATATTCAGAGTTTCTTCTATCACTTTTCCCTGAGCAAATCAGATACACAATTTTCACACAACTCATTTGATGTTACAGAAATATTTAGTCCCTTCAAGTTCCTTGGTGCATGTGATAGAGTATTTGAAATGGAAGTAGTACAAAAAGATTGCTCTAGTGTTTACAAATCAAAGTGAAGTTTAAGATGAGAGGCATTTTGCAAAATTGTCTCATCAGATTTTCTCCAAATATACTTCCAACAACCCCCACTAAACTAATAAACTCCAGACTTTTTCTCATTTTTCCAAAACTTGTGTTCCAACCAGTAATATTTTCTAGAGTATCAAGATTTTGCTGGCTACCATTACACTATTGATAGCAGGCATTTCACTCTCCTTTGTGAATGTGGGAGCACTCAAGAAAAGTGAATAACATAGCATGACTGCTGCTTTCAGTCAGAAAACTGAGGAGTTAAAAAGACTTTTTTAAAACAAAATTCTGTCTTTTTGCACACAAAATACTGAACAATATGGAATTAGATGTGATTGTTTTACCATCTAGAAGTTCTTCTATAGGTTTGTGAAGAGTCCATGAAAATCTCCTGTTTTTTTATTAAGGTCATCAAATGTCAACAGGACTTATTTTTCTGAACCTATAGTCACAGGCGGATGGTAAAAGGTTGTTGAAAGGATGAGGGAGATGAAGAGGCTCATTAACGAAATGCAGATGATGACACTGTGACCGTCTTCTGAACTGTCTTCAATCTATGACAGGAAATCCTGTTGACCAAGAATTGTTCCATATTTTCTTTTACCTACAAGCAAGTTTTTTGTTGGGTACCATGAAAGACTTGAGAATACAAACATGGAGTCTGGAAACATCTACACCAAGGAAGCCTAATTCATTTTTCATGAAGTTTGGGGAGGGGCATGTGTAGTGAAGGGATATTCATAATCATAAGGTGCAAAAACTTTCCCTGCTACTCACAGCACATCCACAAGAAGCGCCTAAAAATAACTTTTAACTTCACAAATCCATAGTCCTGCAGCACACATTAACTTCTGCCAATAGACTCAAATTCCAGAGCAGTTGAAGATGAGTAAATTTATTATTCAGAGCGCAAGGTTGTCTTCCAGCAGCTGCCTGAAAACCACTTCTAGACCGGAAAACTGAGCCTGGTCAGAGATCCAAGTACTTCTTTAAACTCAGTATTAACAACATATCCATTTGGGGAAAGGAAAACTTAAATTAGGTTGCTATAAATACTGTCAATCCCAGTGTCATAAGAGGAAGTTCAATTAGCTTAGACTGGTCCCAAAATCATATTCTGAAAATGAAATGATGAAACACCATGTTTGTTGTTTTTTTTTTTTTTTTAAATTAGACATTCTGTCAATTGCTCTAAGGGAAAGCTCAGCAGCGTAAGAAAGCAGGAGTCTTCTGTTAAACTGCAGCAGCTGTTTCCAAGGGCTTGTTGAAATCACCATGAAACTTGAACTGTATTGGAGGGAAGACTGTGAAACAAAATAGCCTGTAATGAGCAGCTGTGTCTGAGGAGTTCAGCTTCAGTGTTTTTAAACTGCCAGCTCCTCGCAGAGAGCTTTTTCCAGGCTCAAGAATGAATTCTCTTGATACAAGGGTCAGAGGAATTTTTAAAACTTTCTGGGTCAGAGAGCTCATTTATCTCTTGATTTCTTGCTAACCCACCAGACTTTCAAGCATTGATAGCGTCCCTCTCACTGGTAAGTGACTGAAGCAGCCAATTCAGTAACTATCAGGGAGACAACACTTGATCTATTTTTAAAAATCTAGGATTTCTTACAATGCAAGTTTAACCACCTTATATTCCATTCCCTGTGCTACAGAGGACAGAGTCAAGAAGTTCCCTAAGTGTTGCTTTTCCCCAGTGAGTGGAAAACAGGCAACTATAAACATTGCAAAAGGATTGCCAGATTCTGAGCATTTTTTTTTCTGGTAGGTGCCACAAAAGATTCACACAGAATCACAGAACACATTACTTTTCAGAAGTTTTCAGATTAATTACAAATGTGTGATTAATACAAATAGGGAATTTTTTTACTGATAGACCGTAATATTGGCTCTGTAGTACCAGCAAGAAATCCACTTTTATAAAAATCAAAATCTAAACTGGAGGAAGGAGGAAAGGAGGTCAGAACTCCTTAATAAGACATCTGCAGAGACACAATGCACCCAGATCTCAGGAAGAGCCACCCAAGAGCAGCTGTTGCACTCTGAACAGTAGCTAGCTCATCTGACACAGCTTCTCTCTTCCGTAACTACTGGCACAGATAGAGCAAGTTGAGATGCGTAACCTATTTAAAAAAAAATAACCAGAGAATATAAAGCCATCTAGAGCGCAAGCAACAAATTTTTGTGCAGCAAAAAAAATATCATGTGTGCAAAAAAGGACTGCACAAATTTTGCAATATTTGTAAAAGTGAGTTTAGCTGTGTTTGGGTACAGCAAATTGGCAGTTTTGGGCCCAACCCTAGTTTGGTGTGTACAAGAGAATAGCACTTAAAAGGAACATGAACAAACTGCTGTAGGTCTGCACAGCTGCCATGACTCTAGTATTAATCCTTCCTCTACACTTTTCCAGTTTGTAACTTAAAACTGCAGTTCACAATTGGAATGGGGAGCACAGAAACACTGTGAGGATGCTTAGCTCTCTCCCTGCATCTCACATAAACTCCCCAGCCTTTTTGTCCCTCCAGTCAGAAGGAGGGCACCCAACTGGACCTGCAGCACTCCACAGAGAAGAGGTTGGCCTGCTGTCTGCAGCCGTACTGGCAGTCTCACACCTGTCATTTGTCACAAGACACGACAGGACAAGGGCTGGCTCACCAACATGAGAGCTGCATCTGCTTCTGGGTGGATTTATGGGAAGACGTCACTTAGGCAGGTCTGTCAGAACCCAGACTTGTTTCACCACAGAACCCAAAGCTAAAAAAATCACAATCAAATAATAATAGGTATCACATTTGCAAAGGAAAAGAGGCATATTTTTTCTTGACCAGTTCAAGTCAAATTTGAGTTCATTCCTACAAACTCAGAGCAGTCAGTGTAGTATGCTTCTAAACCCTGACTTTTCTACTTTCTTGGTCATTTTGGTACTACATGAGGTCAAAAAGGGAGAGAAGGAGAAAGGAAACTGAAAAATGGGAGTTCACCCTTGGAAACTGTCAAGATCATTTGAGTATAACTTGAGAGGTGTTTTCCCCATTTACAAGATGTCTCATCTGAACAGTTCACAGCACTTCACACTCAGTTCTCACAATATTGCACTTTTCTGCCAATGCAGGCATCTCAAACTCACATGGTACCAAACTGAATTAATATGATAGCACAGCTTTAGGGCCAAGGGAAAGCGTTGCCTCTTTCACATACCCACATAAAACCACCACCCCCATCACTGCAGCTGCTCTGTTCCATCCCTTTCTGTTGTTTGGTTTGCTAGAAGAAGTAGTGCCAGAAGGAGATCTGAAAGGGAAGGTTTCAGAGGAAGACTGTGTGGCTGCCACATTCATTTTTGGAACTGGAGAACAGACTCAACAGGAATGGGGACAGGGAATCACAGATCTTCACTGGTGGCATGCTATACTGGGATCAAGGCAGTCAGCCAAGACAAGGTTAAGAGTTTTCCATTTCTAATACTTTCTGCAGTTGTAATGTTCTGTCGAGAATGTAATTTCATAACATGTGTTTATTCTGCTTACTTCTAACTGAGCATTTGAAAGACATCAACTTTAATAGCCTGCCTGAAACACTGCTATTTGCAGTATGTTTTCCTGTTCCATAACCTAAAGTCCGATTGGTGGAAAGATAATTATAAAAGACAACCCATGAAATATCTTATTATGAGTTCCAAGAGCCTGCTGGTATTTAAATTTAAAAATTAAATGAGACAAAGTTTTTTTTAATGCTGTAGGATGTCAGGGCCCTGTAAGGAGGGGACATTTCCATGCTGCTTCTCAGGGTTTAGCTGCCTGTGTTCATGGTTGGTTCTGCCACAGTGCAGCCATGCAGCCTTGGGTGAAACTCCTGTGTTAACAACTTTGCTGTGAGAAAGAGCTGTGTGATGATTCTTGTAGCACCCCTTACCCCTTGGCTCAGGAGATACATTAAAGCTCGGGATCATTAAAGCTCCTTGGTCATTGCTTGAGCCATCATGCGGATACACACTTCCCTCTGCCTGCCTTCTCTCATCCTTGGCCCCTGCACTTGTCAGCAGGGAGCAGCCGGTCCCTGACAAAGACTGTCTTAAAAACGAAACAACTTTTGAACCAGAGATGTATCAAGTATTAGCATCACAAACTTATCTGGAAGAAGCACTAGGCTACCACTTCTGCAGTTGATTTTCTGCTTCCTTTCAGGGATGCCCACCCCAGAACACCCTGAGCAGCTGCTCTCCTGCCCTCCCCGCCTATTTTTTTTCACAAAACTAAGCCAGTGTGCCAGGGGCAGAAAGCAGAAAAGCGTGGTAGATTCCTTCAGAATTTGTTCATGTTTAAGTGCGGGTGGCAGGTGGGGAAATCCATGAAGAGCATATATTTCTCACTCACCCTGTAAAACTGCATGCCAATCATCCTGTGCAGCCTGTGTGGGATCCCAAGGGTACTCAAAACCAGAAATCAGGACATATTGGATGATGTATAATACACAAATCATATCTGCTTCAGGGAAGGGGTACTCCTCCTCACATATTTGTTCAGCTCTGCTGCACTGCAGCCCCTAGGCATCAAATTATCATAATTTCAGTTCTGTTTCCAGAACATGTCACAAATCTCTGAAAACACTCGCTGAGAAAAGCTTGCAATCATTCCGGTGAATTAAGTGCTCATTTGGGGACTTTCGTTTCTTCAGCTTCTGAGGTTTGTCTGGGCAGGACGGTTAGGCTAATCTGGAGCACTTTCCAAGTGCTGTTGATTTGCATCAGGCATTTGCTGCTTTGCTGTTCACTTTCATATGGCACAAGAGAAAACTCAAATGTTATCTGGGACACAGGTTCTTTGCCCTTTTCTTGTGATATGAAGAAATACTTTTTTGCTGAATAGGAGGAATAGAAAACCCTCATTCCTCTTCTTTCACAGCTGTATTTAGATACTGGGAATTACTTCTTTAAAAAAATCTCCACAAAATCTTTACAAATACATAATATCACATCTCCAGTTGGTGATATTTTCTTAAGCGAGTTGCCATGTATCATTTTAACATGTGAACTATGTAGCTAAATGCTTTCCATAGCAAGCATTTAGTTTTTTGCTTATTAAAAATGTGGCACTGTATTTTATAATACAAAAATTTCTGCAAGTTGCTGGCATATAAATGCAGCTACTCTGACCTATCTCATCTTTCAAATTAGACCTTCTATTTTACTCTAATTTTCATCAGGAATAGAATCTTTTACCATGCAACACTAAATTTTCAAACAATGCAGCTCTTTATGTATAAACAGTGAGTTGTCCGCACACCACTCCTGCTTGCGTTCCAGAAGAAAACAGTTGGTAGGATTACACTAGTTTAATAGTACACAAGTTACAGTCCTGTTCCGTCATATATATAAAATTTTCACAGGCTTTGGGCAAGATTCTGTTTTCAAAATCTGATGTATATAGACAGGAATCCAGCCAGCAGCAGCACAGGAGTCTGAGGCCTGTCACTACTGCACCTTATCCAGAAGTCACTCAGTGTTATTAAAGACAGTCCTTAGTTTGATAGTTTCTGTGTTCTTTCCCACACCATCATATCCATTTTCCTTTAACAAAATTCTCATCTACTCTCATGCCATACTCTGCCCCAACTGACCTGCATTCTCAGCAAATTCCTCTAGAACACACCCACTACACTCCTGCAAAAATTAACCAAAACTGCCTTTCCTCACCACTGCCACTGGAATAAACTCTTCCACATGCTGTGTTGACCATGACGGGCTACTAGTTATTAATTTTTCTTTGATAAGCAAGAGTAACTCTGTAGGTGTTTTTAAATCATCACAGTGATTACAGAGCAAGCGACTCTGGCATTGCTCCTGGCCCTAACCTTAGTAGCTAAAAAATTATCTTCTTGGATGTGTTTCCAAGTTGTCATGAGGATTTTGCAAGACTGCATATTTCAGCCTCATAGAAATTCAGAAACATGAGATCAGATCCATTTAAAAAATCCCCCAAAAGGCCAAGACAGCAACCAGAAAATTCTCATGTTTGTTAATATTGATGAGCACGTTTGTTACATATTCTTCTCAAACTCATTCTGAGAATTTTTGTTGCAATCTAAGGTTAGTGGATTGGCTGCTGAAATAAATCAAATATTATCCCTCTATTACATTAAAGCATTGCCTTTCCTCACTTTAATTAGCCCCAAAACTTTCATAGTAAGGCAAGATAAATAACATTTAGAATTAAAATTACTGATGAAGTTTATTCAACATGCAAATAAAGCAAAGTTGAATATAGCATGAAAAGTCTGAAGTAAACAAGCATTTAAGAAAGATTTTTCTCTTCCCTCCCTCAACCTATGCTTTAAAAAACAAAGAAGACAAACAAGAGCCAGGGATTTTTTTTATTGTTGTTTTGATGCTGTTGTTGTTTGTGAATTTTTGTTTGGTTTTGATTTTGTTTTTTTTTTCAAGATCTGCATGTAGAATGTGGTTGCAGAGAGCAAACTACTGAGGCAACAGTGGGGCATTTTTCCAGAACTTTCTACAGATTTCCTGGATTATGCAGAGCCTCAGAACTACTGAGAGTTTACTTTTTTGCTTAGACATGGAATACATGTGGAAATATATGCTGAAAGGAGTCAGGCACCTGTAAGCTTGTAGGGAAAGGATTTCTACATGCAAATAAGGTAGACATATATCTTTTTCCTTGAAGATACACCCTTTAACTTTGAAATCTGCCACAATCAATCTTCTTTCCCAGCCATGTTTGTTGTTAAAAAACAAGAGCCAGGGATTACAAACAGGAAAAAAAAAAAAAAAAAAAAAAAGCCAAAAAAAAAAAGGAAAAAAAAAAAAAAAAAACGAAGAAAAAAGAAAAACAAGAAACAACTCAGACACACTTTTTTCCACCCCTATACATATAGTTTCTGCTTGTTTCTTGGCATACCCACTACTCTTCTCCTTTGTAATTATAATGCAATATTGTGATTTCTATCAGAAGCTACTATTGCCTTTTAAGAACAAAATTCCCTAGGAGAGAGGGAATGAGAAAATGGGAAGAATAATTATATGATAATGTGGTAAATTTTACTACTAAGAACAGAAGGCTGCTTTTCTTTTTCGGATGAAAGAACTTGCAACAGCAACTTAATTAGGCACTGTTTGTCTCCACTTATCTAATCCAAAAAGTTACTAAATAAGTTTTTTCCTGTCCTTAGCTTTTTTTTGTTTGTAAAATCGAATGTTTGATTATCAAAGTTGTTGGGTGAAAGTTATAAAGATGCCAGGAGTCTGAGGTGCATCATTATGGTTCCACATTAATTTTCTCATCTGGTTATGCTACTAGGGTGTTTCATCTCCTGTCAGTATTACCAAAATGACAAGAGACGCTTGCCAAAAGGGAGATTGGGAATGACTATTCAAATTTTTATGTCTGCAGTCCTCCACCAAAGTTACAAGCAAGGTATACAGCTGAGTGCGAAGGTACAAGGAAGCATGCAGAATGCTGATATTGTTTGAGGAACTTACTCTGCCTAAGAGATATTTTAGCCAAGGCAATTTCCTTCATAACTTTCATAATAAGGGCCTTCTTATTTTGTTCCTATTCACTAGCACATAAGGATGGGCTAATTTCTATTTGTCTCCAATTACCTGGCTGTGCAACAGCAAGTGCGCCTCTGTAGTTCAACACCTGGCATCAGTAAACGGTAGAAGTAGCATTTGGATGCTGAATGTTAAACAATAGCAAACCAGTGGTAGAAAGCCACTGGTTGGAGGAGCACAAAGACCTAAGTCTGTGCATGCACAGGAGTTCCTTTCAGTTTCCTACTTTCTGCAGAGATGCTCAGGCTTATGCCTCAAGGAAGCTATTCATACTTAATGCTAAGTAAAAGCAATCCCCATGCTGTTTCATCAATTTAACAAGAAACAAGCCCAGGTCTTGGGTCCTTATCATACACCTCTATATAAACAGTTTCCTGCTGTTTACCTGCACTATCAGGTACAGATTCACCCATTCTGGAGATTAGTACTGATTTTTTCCCGGTTCAGTTTCTAGTCTGTGCTGAAAAATTGTTCAGAATTGCTAATAGACCTCCCAGACATTAAGGTGTTAAAACGGATGTGATTTGATACTCAAACATTTGTCTGAATACATCCAGAGTTAGGCTTAGAAGTTGTTACGAATGAAGGTGTTTGAGACCGCTTAAAAAACCATCAGTAAGGGTATGAGCAAAAGTCAGATTTAATATTAAGCGACAAAGCACGACAAGTTGGCTGGCAAGATTCACTCTGCTACTCAGAGGATGGCTCAGGCACGACAAGGGAAAGTAAGCAACAACTAAACCAAACAACACCTGGGCAATCAAAACAGAAATGAACTGAGAACTCTCTAGGGGTAGTGTGTGTGTGTTTAGGGGGGTTTGTGTGTGTGGGTGTGGGTGGGTGTGTGTGTCAAAAGACAGTGCAGGCAAGGATAAAAAGGAACACGGCCTAAAAGCTTAACAACACTCAAACTTAACAGTACTATAGTTTAACTTACATCCTGAGCCTAGCAATTTAACGTGGGAAAAGCACTTAACTTATACCCAATTTAACGTATTACTTACACTTAATTTGTAGCTTAACCTTAACAAGCTAACAGAGGAATAACACTTAACAGCATTTAACCTAACTTATAACTTCGACGTGGAACTTAACAGAAGGACACTGAGCAACACTTAGCAACACTTAGTTTAGCTTATAACTTATGTTTAACAATTTCGCAAAAGAACAACAGTTAGCAGCATTTAATCTTATAACTTAACCTTATTTACAGGCCTAACTTACTTTGATATCCAAGGTGCTTAAACATCTAAGAAAGCATCATTTCTCTCAGATTTGTAATAGCATATGCCCAGGGGCACACATGCAGACAGAAACAGGCTGTGCAAGCAAGGTGCCTGTGAAAAATTCCCATCAGAGGTCAGTGAAAATACTCACTTTGGATGCTTTTGCATCTCCCGATGGGTGAAGGATCAGGCTTCGAAGAGTGAGGGTATTGGCCCAGGACACATCGTGATTTGGCGATCCTCTAAGCATAGCAAACCTGAGGGTGTGCTGGCTCTGAGAGGCATCCCCCTCAGAGGGAGAGGCTGGTCACAGGCCTGCTGTGGCCCAGGAGACCTCAAAGTGCCCCATTTTGGACCGCTGTTTATAGGGTCGCGAGTGGGCTTTAGTCAAAACAATGTTTCATCCTGGCCACAGTTTGGGTCGGCACTTGCTTTGAAAGGGTGAGAACGGGAATATTGTGCCATTCAGGCCAGAGGAATATTTTCCAAGGCTGGTCATAAGGAAAACGGAAGCTTGTTAGCAATTCCCGGGAACAGACAGTGTTTCTGATAAGCTCGGAAAGAGCCGAGCCCAGGTGCTGTTTCAAGGCCAAGGCCTAACAAGCATTTCTCAGATCACGCCACAGCCTGGAAAGCGGAGCGGAGCCGGGGGAGGAGGGGGAACGCGCCACCACAGAGGTATAAATGCCAGCATAGAACTCAGCACTGCGGGATATTTCCTGCTCACTACCTTCAGGCGTATGAAAATTAACAGGTCTTTTCTGGGCCTGGGCTTCTTCTGTGCTTGAAGGCTGCTTAAATTATGAGCACAGTTTTCCACTCCACTCTGAAAGGTGTCTTTACTACTGCATGCTGTATTGCTTGCAGGCTACATAAAATGTGTAAGAGTAGCTCAAATACAAGGTATTTTTCGTACTGAGATTCAGCCATCATTGTAAAGACCAAACGTGTTACGTTATGTTCATGGATCACATCAGGAAATCATCCTGTATCATCCTTTTAGATTAAGAGTTTCAAAGAGTTTTGCAATCTTACACAATTCAGAGAACATTTTAAAATAAAAATAAAGAATAAAAGCAATGCATTCTTTAAAAATAAATTCACACTAGTGAACAAGAGACAGTTAAATTTATAACTCCATGAAAACAAAATTCCACCTCTTTTTTAAATACATTTCCCATTTGCACAAGAGACAATACATCTTCTCTTTCAACGTGGGATAGAATTCGTGTGTAAACGTTAGGTTTGAGTGAGATGATCTAGATGAGATTCTGGTGGCATTGAAACCATGGATAACAAAGGCCTTTACACTGCAATGCTAGGAACACAGTGGCTTTAGCTCTTGAACTCCCAGTGCTGGACCAGAAGTTGCAGCCATGAAGTGCGCAGTCCTGCCATGGTATAAACCATTTTGGGTAGATCACTTTCTCACAAAAAGGTCAGTTTTGCATAAGAAGGCTTTGGGCTAGTTTTATCCTGTCTGATAAATGAAATTATTTTGCCTTTTCTATTTTTTTTACTACATCATTTGACAAATTCTACAGAATTGTGGTCCCATGCCATGCATAATTCAGATTTTCATCCATGAGTGACTTGAGTAAGTACTGCGCCCATCCTGTTTTATGACTGTGCAAGCAGCAGTCGAAAATGGAAGGGAAGTATATAAGACTAAGAACCTTACACTTCTGAGTAAATTCTGCTCCATGTGCAGCACATGCAAAGTTATTGGGACATAAACAACTCTACCATGCTCATTAAATATCTCTCCATTGTTTTTTGTTTTTGTAACCGTACCAGTTTTTTTCTTGAGCTTTCTGCTTTAACATTAGTTAAAGCATTTATTCTGAGGGGAAACTGACCACAGCTTCATGGCCTGGCACTCTTAAAGTCAATGTCTCAAATGTTGTCCCCCTCTGCCACAAGTCTTGAGATGCCTCAAGGTGGTCTCTGCCATGGTGCAACCTTGAACGGAACTGCTGGGAAAACACTGTGTTTTCCCAGAAAGAAAGAAGAGTGAGCTGTGCAATAACTTGCTGACCACCTCTCCCTCCCTGGCTTGGGAGCTGCTTGACAGCTCAGGCAGCCCCTGGCCATCTCTGACCTGGTGACTTGGTTTCCTGGCTGTGCCTGGACCTTCCTCCTCAGTGGTGCTGCTGTGGTGGCCAGAGATCCCTTGGCCACCGCTGATCACTCTTCCCAGCCCCATGCCATTCTGTTCATTGGGATGTAGTGGGTCTGTACGTGGGCTAATGCAGGCATAGTCCTGCCAACCTTCTCAACATCCTCAGCTCTTGGTCCTGGCTCTTAAAAGAGTGTTAGCTCCCTGATGATATCCTAGGCTTGTCAATCTCCTCTTCTGCCCCAGAGTTAAGCAGTGGTTCTTGTTTTATTTAATCTATTTTCAGCTTTTAGATTGTGTCCTTCTGTTGCCCTTTTTAATCCATATTCCAGGAGTCTCAGGGGAGATTGTCTCTTTTTATTAGAAGTTCTCAGTAAATTAGTATTTCACACTACTTACAACAGTAGTAGCAGACTATGTAAAGTTAATTTTTTCTGGTTAGGGAGATAACAAAATATTTTTGCATGAAAACTTTTTCCTCTCTAATTGGAAACTGACAGTCACCTAGAAACAAGAATAATTACTTGGTTCCAAGATAACATTTTCGTAGTAAATACCGAATATCTGGATTTTTCCTACAACATACTGAATGGTGATGACAGTTTTTAACCTCTCTGACAACAATTTGCCATTGGATGTTATGACACTCAGCATACTGTAAATTCAGGTACCATGAAGGCAAATACTAATTCAGGTATCTTAAATGTCTCTGTTTTTCCAATGCTGTAGCCTGACAATGAGCACCATTCAAATACCACAGCATAATTCAGCTTTAAGTAAGTCTCTTCAGTTGTAAGTGTTCATTTTGTGCTTCTAGCAATTTTCACACAATGTTTAAACACTTTTTGCTGCTTTCAACTGTTTCATTATTATCTCTTATGGGGTTACTCTTCCTTCCATGGTGACCAAGTCACCAGTACCACTGATCTTGTCTCGTAGAATACTCAGTAGTCTCAAGACTAGTCAGTGCTTGAAAAGCAAGCTAGGAGCTGCAGAAAGTGATACTAACCAGCTTTTCCAAAGCACTCAGTACAGCATTGATTACACATCTATGACTTCTATCCTGTTTTTTATCACAGTAAACAACTCAATTATGCAATAGTTCTGTGAGCAAGCTTTTATTTTTGTTTATTCAGTAAGTTATTAAAATAATTGTGCATTATTTTGGGAGAAATGGTTATGATACAGTTGCATTTTGATACTTCAATGAACATGAAATAAAGAGAATTACCTTTCCTATCTCTCCCTTCAGGAAGGCAAGAGGCTAGGTAGGTGAAGCAGAACTCTCCAGACCAAAAGACATTCTTCCTTTTTCTTTTATTTATCTTGTACCACAGTATTATTTTTATCCACATAAGAGTTGAATTTACTTTAAAGCTCACCATAAGGTGCAGGTTAGGAAAAAACAGCACTGAAATCTAGAACCCAGACTTAAGTGCTGAAATTGTAACATTCATCCTCATGGCTCAATCGTCATACAGGGATTGTAGGAAGATCTGGGAAATGTCATCTTGACATTTGTGCATAACAATAAAATGAACATATCAGAAATATACCAGCACCCAACATGAGAAGATATTCCTTTTTCAATTCACATCTTCAAAGATGCAAGGGAAGTACAGAAGGAGCTAGATGGTCCCACAGACCATGCTGCTTATTTAAAAGGTATACTGATGCCTTCTTAACACCTACTGCTGTAACCTTCCAGCTCTTCAACTCATTCAGATCTTCACTTGTGCAAGCTGGCTCTGCATCCATGAGTTAAGGTCTTGAAAACTGTTCCTGTGTGTTCCTGAAGGGCTTTGGCAATCCATTTGCATTGGACACTTGCCTGAGAGGACTTGTATTGCCAGCTGGAGGTGACAGTTCCTCAAGCTACAGTCAAGCAACTTAATTCCAAGTCACTTTCCTCTTTGCTCAACTTCTCTTCTGCACCATGCACCAACAATGTCCTATCCCTGACACTGTCTAGCTGAGTAACAGGCTAACTTAAATTTTTACTTCACTTTAAATTTGCTGTTTCATAGGGCATATGTGAGGAAAAATGTTTTTCCATGCCCTGCTATGTCATCTGGTTTAAGTGATTACTTTAAGGACATACTTCTATTCATATATGATTCTTTCCACCCTACCCATGCCACCACTTTGTGTCATGAATTTCACAAATCGTTGTCTTGCTGTTTATAGTGCTCACATAGAATCTAGAGGGATTTTTCCACAGCTCTTACAGCGCTTTTTTCTCATGTGTAAAGACTTAAACCCTTTCTTGGTGAGATGCTTAGAGGCCTCACCTTGATGACCTAGTGAGCCAATATGTCCTTTGCTTATGACACCAGCCCAGAAACCATCACAAGGTCCCATTATAAAACTCTGTAACACTTACCTTGTCTACTAAGACAGCAGCTCGTATACTGATCTTATTTGTAATCATGTCTCATAGCTTTGCTATAAAAACCTTGTGTTGTTTTGCTCCTACCTGGAACTCTGGATCTGGATTCATAAAGACTCAATATCTTAAGCAATGTTTAACAGATCGACACTGTAGAGAAACAGATCCCTGATGTAACAAAAACATTCAAATTGTTGGTATTAGTGTAGAATAAGAATCCTTTAAGGCTTAGGCAATGGGAAATGCTCATGGATATCCATGAAGATCTTCAGGATACTTACCTCTGGCTACATAAAAAGAAGATTAAACTCTGAGAGCGTATAAACAACTAAAAAAGGGAAATGCACAAAATTACTTAGCTAAGAAGTCTTCATCACATAGAAACAATGAGTACAAAGGAGGATGGGACAAAAAGGTGTTTTATTTACTTTTTAAAAACAATAGGGCATTAATTCTCATATAAAGATTACCAGAAAATCTAGAGACAGATCCATGAAGAAAATGTTCAGAAGTTTGTCTATATTTTTTAAAGTATTTAGTCAAGTCACATATCTGTAAAAACTGGGAAGGCAGAAAATATGAATTTCAAAATAGTAATGCTATCTGTGAATAGTTCTGGAAGACTTAACAGGCTGAAGCCTAAGCAATAATGGAAGAAGAAGAAAACATTCTATAAATTAAAAGGTCTACAAGCATAAAATTGTTTTGCTTGTGACTCATAATAAGAACAGCTTTCTTGATAAGGTACAGGAAAAAGATGTTGAAAAGTCAGAAGAACCTGACCAGAAGCAGCTAAAAGATTTATTGCGTCAGCAATGGCAAATTGCAAATGCATGCATGTGCAAAGCCATGGGTTATTAAACAGGAGCAGCACAGTTTCCATTTCTGTACAGAGGAAAAGGAAGTCACAAATTTTGTCTAAGCAGATTTACTGTGGCTGTACGCGAAATAGAGCATTTATTTCTAGGATATTGCCTTACAAGGAAATAGAGACAACCTGGAGCAAATAAAGAAAAATACAAGCACAGATTTAACAAAAACTTTGGACAAAGTTGATCTAAGAGTAAAATAAGAAAGAGCTGCTGATCCAGAAATATCTATGTCTGATAATACAGATATGGACACAGGGTGCAGGCTTCAGAACCAGTCCTGCTGCTAAAAAAAGCGCATTTCTCTACCACTTTCCTTCCACCCTTTTTTAAAGAGTACTATTGTAACAAAACTGAGAAGCACCCAGGTTTCTGGTCTGCATTGTCATTTCCTTGGCAGCTGCTACAGCAAAGAGTTCAGGACTCGGTGCTCAGAGAGGGAGGCAGGAAGGAGGAAACACACAAGCCTTGTCTATCTTGTCCCACTGGTTACATCACATGCTCAGGCCTGAGTGACCTGTTCCCCTGCTCTCTCCTCCTCCATATCTTCTCTCATTCATGCAGACTCCTCCTTCTCATAAATTTAGCTGCTGTCAGCATCTTCTTCAGCATTTCAGTTTTCATCCTACTTCTCACATTGCAGGCAGTCCTATGTATGAAACACTCATACATGGCTAATACCTTACAGCTCCTTCTTTTGCCCCCTTGTTTACTAGAAATGCTCAAGCTGTCCACAGAACAGTTTGCTTCTCTCTGTACCTTCAAGCCAGTTGTGGGCAATGTGAGCGCAGCCAACAAACTGGGCGCCTCCAGTGGCTGCAGCCAGGCAGAGCTCAGGTCTGGGATGAGAAACAAGAAAAGCATCCACCTGCGTGGAGTAGGGAATATGTGGAAAGGCACATACAGAAAACTCAAGGAAGGTCTGAGAGCTGCAGAGATTGCAAGATTCAGGATGGAGAAGAGTCCTGTGCTGCTCCAAGGCTCCAGCATCTCTGAAAGGATTGCCCAAACCACAGCCCTCATCATTCAGTATTGTGCCTCTTCCTTAGGACATACCGTACTACTAATTAGTAATTTTGAGAAACTGAGAAGACTGTAGCTGTCTTCTAGCACAAGGGGATCTGTGTAAAGAATAGCATGGTTCTGCATATCATTGATATGTAGAAGTTTCCCTTTAAATAAGGGGGGTTTCCCTTATTTATTATTTTTCTTTATATAATGAAACATTGGACCATAGGAGTGACAAGTGATGGTGTGCATATGCCAAGCCATACAGCAGTAAAAGGGGAATGTGTTATCCTGTGCTTGGGATTTAAAATTAGGTTGCACAGAGCACTACTTAAAAACTTTGTGAAAAAGATTTGTACTACCAGGGTAATAAACTAAATGACTTCTAAAATCTTTCTCCTGAAGTTGCTGTTAGCTTTAGATCTGTTTTTTCAAGGACCTGGTCCTTGGTGTGTTCAACAGGCTATACAACAAACTGGAAAAAAATGGAATAGGCTTAGATTGCCTATTGCTACATAACCAATATCCTGTTGCTGGTTTCATGTCACTAGGGAATTCAAAGATATCTTTAATACAGGAGGATCAGAGAAAAAGGCAACAGTCATTATATTTTGCGTTCTAAGTTAAATGACAAAATTGCCAGAGGACCAATTTTTTTTTTTTTTTTAATGTAACATCCTGCAGGAAATAATTTGAAGCTTTAGCTTTGTATGCTGGAAAGAGAACAGTGTTTGACCAATTAAGCCCTAGTTAAAGCTGACAGTAATGCCCTCAACATTTTTAAAGAAAAGACTGAGAGAGAGATTGTTATCCTAGGAGTCAATGTGTGAGCTCACACCAGACTCAGAAAGACCCTCCTGGATACCCAGCAAGACTTGTCTTGCAAGGCTGGCAGTAAAACATATATCCCACATACATTTTCCACAGCAGACTACCTGCCATTAGGAATCTTTCAGCATTTTGTTTCTGAGGTCATTTCTACTGGGAAAATAACTATGCCACTTTCATGCTGAAAACCTCTGTGATGGGAGCATTTTAGCAATCTGCCATTAAAGCGTATCTTTGTACTTAACAGAAGTTCACAGCATAGCTTCTTCGTTTCCCCTTCAAGACTGTGTCACATCTACAACTGTTTTTGTAAAGAAGACCCCAAAATCTTGTGTTCACTGCGTTTAAGGACAATTTCTAGTACACAGCCAGAGCTACTTGTTGCTTGAAGGCAAGTGTGAGCTCCACTGCCTGCCGGCTGAGCTCTGTCTCCTACAGAGATTTATCTCAGCAGACTGAGGAGCACAGGCTGGCACTACACAGCAATGCACGGTATATGGACCACTGGCTCCACACCTGCATTCACAGTCCCTCAAGATATTCAGATGACTGTCTATGGAGACTGCCTACTCCTGATCCAGTATTCTCAGCAGTCAAATGAGAAACCCACAAACCTCCAGCTCATATATGGATTACACAGGAAAACTGTCTTCTTATAGCAGGTTCAAGGACAAGCACAGGAGTCTTGAAAACCTCAATTATCAAACATTCTCTTCAAAGAATTTTTTACGCAGACAGACACTAAGCCTCTCCTATCCTTACAGCACATAATATTTTGATTATACTATCTACCCTGGTAGGGTAAATAGCTAGGAAAGAGCAAAAAGTCTTTGTTTTTTTTCTCTGTTAGGTCAAAGGAATATATTTTTCAAAAATCTTCATTCACATATTTATGAAGCAAATAATAACCTCCTAGTCAGACAGAAGATTAATAAATCAGGTATTTTTGTTCTTTTAAATTTGAAATAACAGGGGAATAAAAGGTATTTTTTCTTAACTACTTTGTTTTCAGAAGTTATGACTGTAAGTCAAGTTTCCATCTGTCAGAATTTTGCTGCTTAGGATGCAAACAATAATTCAATATATCAAGAGAGCAGTTTTATAAAGATATTGCAGACTCAGAATAATGTTCTTTTACCTACCTGAGAAAAAAGAACAAAAATTTCCTGAATGTTTGAGAAGTATCTCACTTAGACAACTGAAAACCTGAGAGCTGTGGAGGTTAATAATATTTAACCAGGTGCTTCCAGAATTGAGTAGATCCATTAATCACAACTACTAGAAGAATTATTTTAAATAGACATAAGCCAGGTAAGCTTCTGAATCTCAAATTTACATCATTGCCATAAGAAAGGAAAAATCTTTCTTTTTTTTCTGCTCCACTGTATCATAGTAGAGACCTAAAAGTAACATAACAGAAGTGTAAGAAGTCATTTCCTCATCCAGAAGACTTTAGTGTGATACGGCTGTACTGAACAACTCTATATCTCTAGATATAAAAACATGCTTTATACTTACAGTGGTAAAATAAAGGGCACTAATTATAATTTTTAGCCATTCACCTAAGCAGAAGTGTGTTTATACTTTGATAGGACTCTAGATATTCATGCATTGCTGAAAATTGCTGTCACAGACTCATCCTTGCATTTGCCCCTGATTTTTCCTCATAGATGTGGGATAAGGAACAAAGAGAAGTCTCATCTCCGTGACTAGTTAGAGCTTACTCAGCATTATTTTCACTCATCAGCAGCTGCATCCTGGCCCTTTCTGCCTCTTCTGGTTGCAAGCAATTACTTGAATACACAGGTGCTTGACTGTCATCCCTTCTACCCAGAAATATACTTGCCATTAAGACAGCAGTGAAACAGACAGAAAAATAAACAAATAAGGTAAGGTAAAATAAGATAAATTGATGTAATTTCTTGGCACCGTATTTATCAGAGTACAACAGGTGATACATTTCTGGTGATATTATAGGTATTTTAAGTGTATAAGTGTTCATGTAGAAGCAGATGAGAACTGATTTGAATTAACTGAAAAACAACCAGTGGTCAGATACTGCAAATGTATTCCCAGACTGTAATGTGTAAGCAGAAATTGAAATCAAACTTCCCATTTTGTAATCAGAATTAATTTCTAAGCTAAGTTTTAGAACACTTGAACCATTAATTTATTGTAATTAAAAAAGAGGTCTTGACATGAATACTATTACTGTATGCTCAGGTAATTTAAAAAGCAATATTGTGGATGATAACAAATTCAGTTATAAAGGAAGAACATGTTTGCCTAAAAATTCTATCTTCATAATATAACTTTCTTTAAAAATCACCTGGAGATTAAAAATATTTAGTGCAGAAAAAGCCCTGCTGTCCTTCATTTGTCATTGAGAAGGGAGAAGAAATAAAGGATGAGCCAGATATTGACAAACTCTTTCTTTTCAAAGAATTTTTCTCGTATCAATAAAAACTGCTCTTTCAACTTAGCTATGCACTTGATGAGAGGAAGTCCTTTAATGTATGTCTGTCTCCTGCCAAGTCATCGCTGGTAGCAGAGAGGCACGGTGCTCCACTCTGCCGTGCCAGTGAAACGCTGCGGGGTGAGCAGGTAGCACTCTCCTCGTCTGAATGAGAAGTGAGAAAGAGCCTGCAGTCTGTGCTACACCGTCCTTGGTGGTGTTACTGAATGGTTTGTATTAGGCAGCCATTGCTTGCTGGACATTTTGCACTGGTTTTGCTCTAATTGTTCCCAAATGAGAAAGGCTTCAACGTATTTAATCAATAAATACCATTCAAAAGGATATACTTGCGTCATGGGGACATACCCTATTGTACTTCATAGATGCCCTGCTATTTTGCTATAAAAAGTCAGTTGAAGGAAGTTAAAAAGACAGACCTTTCATATGTGGACAGTTTCTTTGAGGCAGATAAGGTTCACGGTGTTTCCCTTGTTCACTGATGTTTCACTTGGATTTTGGATACCCTAAGTCTCACATCACTATTTTTCACCTCAAGGACAGTGAATTATTCTACTTGTAGTAACTATATGACATTCCATTTCTTTCTCTTTCTCTCTTTCTCACCTGAGGCACCCTAATACATCCTTTCTGTTACAAAACAAATCCATGTTTCTCTCCTCAGGTGCTTCAGCTAAGCCTTCCTTTGTAGGGGATACTAAAACCCGCCACTGGCATCAGTGGGATTCCCAGCCTACTGATAGAGGCTGTGCTTCCAAGACGGGGCAGAACAGCAGTAGTTGCAGCAAGCCAGGCCTGAGCTGAAAAGGAGGTGTCACATCTGTGCTTTGTGTTGAGCAGGGTACCAAAACCACACTAAACAAAGTGCCAAATTTGGCAAAGATATGTGTCACTTCACTTCTCTTAAAAGAAAGGAGTTCCCTTTGTCTTTAGCTGCTGCAAACATAGCAAACCATGTTATATGTATAATAGTCCAGGTTGTCAGGTGGCGTGAGTGAACATTAGACATGTCACAGTAGAACAATGTTTTTGGTCTAACAGGATCTGAGCTTTCTGATTCTTTCACCAGTTAGCCTTTTTCTTAGGCATGTATTTTGGAAGGGGCATCTGGTTTCTTATCCATTTTGGTCTCAAGCACATGAATGGAAAGGACAGATTTGACAGGGAATGGAACCTCTTTATGTGACTACAAAATCATGCTTGAGCTCACTTTGTGTCCTCCTGTTCCTGGATGCCTCTTGTGCATTTTCATTTCTGTTTCATAGTTTTTTGTAAGTGCTCATGTACCATTTTAATTTTTACTTTATAACCTCCTAAGAAGATACGTGGAGGGGCAGATTATCCATATGTTTCATCTTATAATTCACCATTTGATTCTGTCCAACTGATGCCAAACTGATTTTTGCCTTTTTGCTTTTGTATATTCTTTATATGTACTTGTAGCTCTGTAGCCTATTATTGTGTACACATGGATTCGTAGCTAGCATTTCACCTACGGTGTCAGACAGAAAGGCAGAACACATTCCTAAAGGCTCCAATGCTAATCTTTCTTCCTCTGGGAACCAAGGATGAAACAGCTTCTCAAGACACTTTTTGATAAACAAAGTTCGGTTAGCATCTAAAGGGGGAGTTTCAGAGGTGAGCCGAACCAAAGGGGAATAGCCTCATCACATTTGTCTCTAATTGGGGATTCTTGTCAGTTATGCTAATTTGCTAAATATATAAAGTCGTGGCTGCTTTATGTTACGGTGTGTATCTTTGGCGCATTTTCAGCGTGCATTCCCTCTGTCGTTCACCTTCATAAAGATAACCGCATATTATCACCTAACTGTGTCTGGCTCATGATTTTAGGACCAGGAAAAGCCATCACAACCATGTTTACACTGCAACTAGTGTAGAAATTTTGCAGTAAATCTAGCATTGTAATATGAATAGTCAGATGCCACTACATAACTACATGCTTTTCTGGATGTGACTAGTGAAAATAATTACAAAATTGTCTACAATTGTTCTCAGAGATCAAATAGTAATAATATTTACTTCTTTCCAGAAATTATAAAGTGCAACATATTTATCCCCAGCATATAGTTGTGGTTTGTGTTTTTTTTAATATAAGTGTATAATAAAAAATATCACATTAAATATGCTTAATATATATTATCATTATTATTGCAAAGGAATCATTCAGCTGAATCACTGCTGAGTCAAAGTATAACTGTTAACTCTAAAAATACAGAGTTATTCAAGTAAGCTATATATAGGACAACCACTTATGAATTATAACTATCAATGTTTTACAAAAGACAACACATGAAAATAGTGAATTTATATTTAGTAGCAGATTATAGGCATTACCAAGGAACTGGGCAAAAGGTGTGCTTTAAAATAAAATTCTTATGGTTTTGTAATTTAGAATTTAGAACTTTGATTATTCTCCATGCCCACTTTTTGCTTCATCAGTAAAACATCACTGAGTAGGCTTCTGTTCACTGCAGCTGAACAGTCAGGATAATAACACTAAGATGTACACAGCCTCTGCTATAAACCTGCTATGCATACTGTAGGTTGAGCACTGCTCACTAATGTCAAACTTCCTCAGTGAAATGTAAAAATCATTTTAGTGGAAAATTCCTACCTTATGTAACACACCTATCCATTTTGAAAGTTGTTCTTACACACTGCTACTTTTATTAGGTAATTTTTAATTTGTTCTGCAATATTACATAGGAACTCAGTTGTGGATTAGATCCCACCACCCTTACCACTGACAACCATTAATGCAAAAAGAATCTGTGCCCCAAGGAATTTTAAAGGTAAGGGTTTTTTCACAATTCTCATGGGCAAAGTTGCCATTCTTCCTCTATCTGCTTATCTGAGAATTTCTCAGCTTGAAAAAATGGACATGAAATTAGAAGAGTATAGAGAAATATAATTCCAAAATATTAGCTCAAATGACAAAGGATATAAGGGTATGAGACACACAAGGAATAGCTCTTGACAATTCATCACCTGGCATGTGGAACGTGGTCCCAAGAAAAATGGTAGACCTTCAAAACCAAAAAAATCCCAGAATACTGGAAAACAAATTGTGCAGAGCCAGGTACAGATGCAAAAGGTATTCTTTGATTTGATAGGTAATTTTCATCTCTGGAGTCTTGATTTTTCTAATTTCATTTGTGGTAATACATTGCAATTCATCAGCAAATATAGACAGTGCACATGAGCCAGTAAATTCAAAGCCCTACTTTTACACACAGAAAGACTGTGAGACTTCCATGATCTCTTTCCAAAAGAAAGATGTCAATGTTGTAGGAAAACTATAAATGCTTATACGCTCTACAATTAAACAATAACATACATATAGAAATATATGTATCAGGTCTAAACTGTGTATAATAATAAATCATAGAGATGATATATTGGACAAAGAAAACTAAGGATTTCAGAGGCATAGCTTAAAGCTCAGAGACTCTATTCAAATGAGTTATTATATTCAGAGTTAGGACTTCTGTAAATTGCAGATGGAGATACAGAAGCAAAGCATTATTAAAGGAAGTGACCCACAGAACACCTACCTTGCGTGGACCGCAGCTCCTGCCTGTCTGAGTGCTGTTCTTTGGTGACATTTATGGAGTTTACGTGCCACATTTGGATGACAGAATATTGCAATCTTTAAAAAAACCAAGCAACCTAACATCACAATGAGGTATAGCAAAACATGCTATTGCTAACTTAAATATAATTCTCTGAGAAATCTCATGCCTTAATGCCTACATATATACTTGTTTTGTGTTATCTACATACAGATGACTATTCTGTGCATTTCAAAATTGGTAAAATTTGTTTTTAGCAACTAGAGGCAGATTAATTTCATACAATTTATTATGTGAAAACATGAGGAACTAAGAAAACCAGCAAAGCTGAGTTTTATGTGGTGACTGTTTAGCAGAGAAGTCAAGAGGCTCATACAACTTTTGAATTTTGCAGATGGCATGGTTAATTTAGTTAGCTCTTTGAGCTGCATTCTTAAATTTAACCACATACTTATATGGTGAAAAGGTACACTACTTCAGGCTGTCATTTTTGTCAAGGCCTCCCCTGACACTGGATGTAGCAATTTCATTAATGTTAGTAAGAATCTTCAATTTGGAAATACCCCAACAGAGAGTAAATTAGTCCAAGACACATTTATTGTTGTAAGTGAATGCAATATTTATTAGCATTAGCAGATGTAATACTTATACAAGAAAGGAGCAACAGTGAGCATGTAGTCATGGGATTGCATTAAAAATATAAATGAGCTTGAACTGAAAAATCTGGCATTAAACAACGTAAATATTAGTAATGTCTAATTGCCAGACTTTGGTTTCACTTATTTTATGAGGTGTTGTTTTAACAAGAGTTTGTCATAATTTTTGATTCAAAGAGTTAACTGTGTTTTGCGCTGTGGAGATGACCTGAAAAACAGGTAGAAATAAGGACAGTAATGTTTATGTCATAATATTTAAATTGTAGTTCAGTCTAGATCTAATGTTATGAATGTCATTGAGGTCATGTCCAACTAGAAAGGTCATGTCTGTGTTGTGATATACTTGTTGTTACTTTTCAGCCTCCACAAGATTTGGAACTGCTAAGGCTTCAAACGGTTGAAATAACCTGGCAGCAGCTTACATTATGCCTATAGCTCCCAGTGAAATTTTTGTTCCAGATCTCATATTTCGGAAGCACTGTCATACAACCATAGATTTAAATTATTTCTACATATTTTATTGAATTCTCAAGAAAATATCAAAGCTAGATATACTAGATAATATTATATTTGACTTCTCACTGAGTTGTTTATCAGTGAGGGTGTTGTCTGGGGATGCCCCAGGCCTACATACCATTTTGAGGTTTGCAGGGGACAAATTTCAGTCTCTGGACATAGTCATATTACCACAGCCTGGTCATCTAGCCTGCTGCTTTTGCAAAGTTATGGCAGGACTATATAAGAGAAAAAAATTGTATTAGTCTACTAACATCTTCCTTAATTCTTTGGAAGTTTTCTCTACAAGCTTTCATTCAGAGTCAGTTTGGTACCCTTGTTAGAGCAAGGTCATTTAATACAAGTAAGAGAGCAGAATATGGTTTTTTTTCCTTAATTAAATACTTACTACTGACATCTGTGGCTATGGTAGGACTCCTGTTGTGTCTTTTTTAAAGTCTATCTCAGAAATCATATCTTCACTTTGGCTCAGTAAATTGCAGTCATTTTCTACTGCTATTGAAATAGATGTATAACTAAAACCAAATGTCCACCTATTTCTTCAAAGCTCCTTTGTGTAAAGAAGATTTAGGTTCAGAGTCAGACTGCTGAAGAATAAAGGGGGTGTTCTTTGTAATGGTAATGAGGTAATTGTCCTTTACTGGTTTTCCTCAAATAGAAATAGCATTCATTCACAGATAAAAATGAAAAATGTGTGTCTTGTTTCCCAGGTATGCAGGAATGTTCATGATCAATATAAAATGAGTTAGGAAATATGGGAAGTACACAATTTTTCAAGGAAATTTTCAAGAGAAAAGGATTTCAACACATTTATCTTCTGTTCTCCAAAAGGCATATGAAGTGCCTCAGAATACTATTTTCTTTCTGTTTTAGACAGAAATTGTGAGATAAAATCTTAGTCTACTTTATGTTTTAAATTCTTATAGGTACTTTGAATATTTTTGCCACCTTCTACATTTTTTTTCTATTTCTTTTCCCTAGAAATCAATCTTTATTTACCTTTATTTTGAAGTTTAAAATATAAATGAACATTTATAGGGTATTTTTCAAAGTAAAATAGTATTTTTCATTCATGAAGATATTCCCCTAAAAGTTGGTTAATGCAAAGATTCAAAAATATTGTTTGACTTATTACCCAAACCTGCAAAATAATAACTATTTAGGGAAAAAGAGGAAAAAAAAGGAGATAACCATTTTCAGAATATAAAAGGTCAGTGATTATTTTGTGCAGAGGCCCACACATATTTCAATGGGAGGGCACTGATGGCTGTGTAGAAGAAGTGAACCTGCATCTTTTTTGAGAGTTCGGGGTACTGAGTGTCCAACTCAACCAAAAAATCTGTGTAAACAGAATTTCGGTTTTATAGATGATTTTGCAAAACCATAATCTTCTCTTTCTAAAAAAGCAGTGACTTCAGAAGGCTGATGGGAAAATGCTAATTTCTAATGTTTATGTAGTTGAAAAAATTTTGTCAGAAGCAATGATTAACGTGTTCAGAATTTTCTCTGCAGGATGTATTCTGCTTTAAATGAAAGAAGTCAGACCTGTTGAGAACCTGTCTCTGTGGATTGCACACAAAGAAAATTTCCTCCCTACTGCTATACCAAATTACTGTAAATTGCTCTTCAGCTGATGGTGGCTTCAAGCTATTACAAAACATTTAGAAAGTATGATCCACACATTCAGTGGGGTTATTACACACAGTATGAATAGGTGTCTAGCAAGCAAGGAAAAAATAAAGAGGTGAGATTGGCGGAAATTATCACAGAATTACTCAGAATAACTTGAGTTGGAAGGGATCCACAAGGACCATCAAGCCCCACTGCTGGCCCTGCACAGGACCATCCCCAAGAGTCGTACCATGTGCCCAAGAGCACTGTCCAAAAGCCTCTTGAACTCTTTCAGGCTTGGTGTTGTGACCGCTTTCCTGCGGAGCCTGTTCCAGTGCCCAACCACCCTCTGAGTGAAAAACCTTTTCCTAATATCCAACCTAAACCTGCCCTGACTCATCTTATGGCCATTCCATTGGGTCCTGACACCGGTCACCACAGAGAACAGAGCAGTGCCTGTCCTTCCTCTTCCCCTCACAAAGAATGAGGTCTCCCCTCAGTCTCCTCCAGGCTGAACAGACCAGGTGCCCTCAGCCACTCCTCGCACGGCTTCCGCTCAAGGCCTTTCACCATCCTCATAGCCAGGCAGTGGAGGTGGAAAGGGGTATTAGGCAAAGCCCCACGTGTGAGGCCGAAGGGGAGATGCTGCACCATAGAGAGCAGGACCCCAACAGTGTCACTGGCAGGTAGCAGAAGATTTCACTTTGATATCAGGGAACCAGAATGGCCTAGTGCTTCCTGCTTCTCACTAGCAGCCCTAGTGTGCACTGCCAGGTAGAGCACAATGGGAGCATTGCTCGTACTCCCAGCTCTGAAGGAATCAGTCCTACAATATTCCCTGGATTGAACAGCACCCCTGAGCTTTCACCACCTCACGACAGCTTATGTGAGCCTCCAGATATAGTATCTGATGATGAAAAGGAGCATGAGATTTAAGAAAGAAAATAGAATGGAAGGTTATGCTGCATTTCAAGAGGGCAGTTTCGATGAAGAAGCTGAAAGTCCTTCGAAGTTGAAGCAGTCCAAGGGAATACACATCCCCAAGAAACCCATCTTTTAAAAGGAATTTAAAATTAAAGAGAAACCCAGAAATGAAATGCACATGGAAGACAAGCATAAGGAAGAGAAACATAGAGAGAAGAAGTCAAAAGATGTAACTGCAGAAGACATTGTAAAACAGTGAGAAAAAAGCAAGCAAGGAGCAAATGTCAAGCCATTACCTAGTAAAGACAGGAAAGAAATTCCATTTTGATCAGGTTCGTTAGCTTTGTATAAAATCAACTGAACTGTGAAAACTACTGTAATTTGAATCAAACTGCACAAATTACTGCTGGCTGTGTACACTCTGTAAAGAAACCTTTCTTCTAAGCCTGGATAGTTTAATACTTGTGTCTTCTACACATCAGACTCAGGTGAGTTTAGAGAGGCCAGAGGAGTTTTCCAGTGACTTTCAGATTATTTCAAGACTGATTTTCTTCAGGTGATTTAAAATAATTCAATAGCAGTGTTATTTCCAACCAAATTAATTGTTTGCATTATGATACTTGCCTTGCTGTGAGTTTGTAGGAGGGTTTTAAATTACACCAAAAGCACCTGAATTTTAAAACCCTTTTGATGTTTAATTTTTTCCTTCCAGACTCTGACTATGACTAATTTCCTGATGGAGCCGCTTTCTTAATTTCCAAAGCATGGTTTCTATCGCTGTTTCATTGTAAACTTCTGTTGATTGGTGTTGTTTGCTAAATACATTAATCAACACCACAGTGTGCAAATTACCTAAAAGTCATCATTCAATGAAAAACAAAATTGTCCACTCGGTTCATACTTTCCTCAAAAAATACATCTTAGGCCAAGGCAATGTGGAAGAAAAGAGGAAAATAGGAGATTGGGTATCAGGCACTCTTTGTGGAAAGGCAGCTTGACATCTAATTGTTTGTGTGGGCTTTTCTTGGTACAGCAACTTACAGACCTTTAATTAATCATTTTTACACATGAATGTACAGCTTAGTTTTCATAACTGCACATAATTGTAACCTTTTGTGTTTTATTTGAAGTAAGGAAAAAAACAATTTGTTTCCCTCTCTAGATGATTTACCCTCTGATTGCCTTTTCAGTGAGGAAGGTTTAGTAAAAAACTTAGTAAAATTTCAGGTTTATATGGTGAAGGTACTTTGAAAGTGTATGAACCTGACACCAATAACCACATTCAATGATCAAGGTCAATACCTGATCTCATTTACTGAGATGTAGTCATCAAATTTCATCAGAACACCCATCAGGCTTGTAACATTTGCAGCCTCCCAAGCAGAAGACAACACCCCGAAGACCAGTTGTTAAAGAGACTCTCATGGGCTGGGGAATCTCAACCTGCATCTCTGCTTGCACACATTTCACAACTGCAGAGGCCTCCAAAAAGCAGGGGTTTATGAGAGGAAACGCCAACCTGTTTTAAGTAAATGGAGACAGTGAAAATAAACAGATGTTTCTGCTCATCTCTGCATTTTCCAGCCATGCCCAACACACTCCAGAGGAAGCAAATGGCAGCAAATGAATTATGCAGGTAGTTGAGAAGGGTAGCACGTTTCTATAACTAGATATAGACTTCTGTGAGGTTATTCTGTGATCACTGAATGCAAATGAAAATAGTTACTGTAATAAGCAATGGTCTGAAACTAGGAAATTGTTTGTTTAGGTACTAAAAAATAGACATTTATCAGTAACATTTCTGCAGACACTGATTGTTATAGTTTGAGTAGCATGCTAAATTAAAAAATATGAAAGACTGAGAGTTGCATTCAGCTGGAGATTGTATTCAGCTCAAGAAGTACACAAAGCTATGACACACCTGGAATAAGTATATACGCTTTTAAAATATTACAATTTTCCATGAATCAGACATATGTCCTATTTCTTCCATATTTTCCTCTTAAAGTATCACACAGGTAGGAATGCTTTCAGATATCCTGGGATTTGGGGGGTGTGTGCAGATGGGGAAGCTGGCTTAAACAACAAAAGCAGAGCACCCCGTGCCAAAAATTGCAGTTCCAAGTAAAGGTAGAGCATGGCATACATGAATCATTCTAAGTGAAATCCCTGCTTATTTCTGCAGTTGTAGGATGCCCTGCATGACAACTTGGAGGGTAAACCCTAAATGATTACCTGGTTTTGGCAACAAGCAAGAGGCCTTTCCGAGTCTAGATAACAAGCACATTTAAATAAGTTAATGAAATTCCTTTTTGCTTTTTATAGAAAGACAACTAGGCAGCCCCTGAATACTGTAAAGTCAGAAACTGTATTTAACAAAGCAAAACCACTGTAAGGCTGTCATGAGAAATCTGGGGAAATCCAATGCTGATTTTATTGTACTGAAGGGAAGAAGACTAGAAACACAGTCTGGGAAATTGCATCACCTAGGCAAACATAGATTTAAGTAATTTGTTTTAGTAAGTCTAATTATAAGGATCTCTAGACCTATTGCTATATACTTGGTAGTTGAGTTATATCAGTTTAAAACGTGTACCACTCAGAAGAGCACTTTAAATGTGTTTAACTTTAAGCACGTGAACCCTTTAATTGTAATCAGTGGAATTACTGAATGCTTACTGTCAGGCAGATGTTCAAGTCCCATGTTGAATGAATTTTCTCATTGCTTTTCAGTAGATTGCACAGAGCAGCAGTTTTAAAAGAAAATTCAACAAAACCCAACTGCATGGTTGAGTTAAAAAACAAAGCAAGTTTCAGTTGCCAGTGACATGGCTTTTCTTAATATTTAAAAAACAGAATACCATGGGACTGTTAGTGCTTGCAATTAATGCTTGGGCAACTCAGTATAACACTTGACGGTTTATTCAGATGACAGGAAACTCAGTTTAGCAATTGATTATAAGGAGAGGAAGACATACATACTCAGTTTTTTGGATTAACCTCAGTTATGAAGCCTGACCAATTTACAAAGAAAATTGAGGTAGGCAGATGAAAACCTAGAATCACAAAATTACAGAATCATTTATGTTGGAAAGGACACAATATCACTGAGTCCAACCATACACCTCACAACGCCAAGTCCACCACTAAATCATGCCCCTAAGCACAGGTCTTTTAAATACCACTTCCTGGGCAGCCACAACCCTTTTAATGAGTTAAAAATGTAAAATAGGAAGCAGAGCTCTAAAACTGAGGAATGTGCCTCAAAATAAAGAGGGACTACTTGTTAAAAAACACTGTCAAAATAGCCTTCTCTTCAATAACAATCCTAAAGAGATCTAATGAGCCCAGGAATCTAAGACAACTGTTCTGAATCAGCATTACTTTGAACTGAACAACCTCAACGCAGCAAAGAAAAGTCTTCTCCTTAAGAGACTCACAGTCTTCCATGTCAATACACTGTACAGCAAGAATTCAGCATTCCCTTGGTCGATCTGTCACATGTTTAACATTTTGTGATGGCCAGTGGGTAATTGATAGCAAAGATGTCTTATCAAGTCGCAGTTCTACTATGTGTAGCCTCAGAATCTGAAATGCTTATTTTCCAGGATTTTTGTATAGACTACCTCAAGATAGAAATGAGGCAGAAGCAGTAAGAAGAGCATTACTTGCAGAACAAAATAATATCCTTACTTGGTACTCATATGCTAATCTACTGTTTCATAAATCTTCCCTGCTGTTTCATGTGCTCATCAAACAAATGTCTGTAAGGTTATTTCCTGTTCCACAGTAGCTGGTGAGTAGAGAATCTACCTGAGAACAACACTTCCTCTTAGCTGGAGACAAAGGAAGGAGGAAAAAAATTCAGGAAGTGCTTCCACTCGCTATGCAAGGATTTCCTGTCCGCTAGCTAAAAGCTAGAGAGAAGGAACAGATGACACCAAGGGAGCAAAAAGTGAGAATGAATCTGCTGGTTTTCTGAGGTTTTGGACTCTCACTATTCCACTGGAAGCAGAGAGTACTATCGACTACAAGCTGCTACTGTTGCTTGATAAAGTCAGCTCACATTGGTAAAATATCTATCATGGTGCATATGGTAGAAAAATCAAACCACTTAGAAAGGTATCCACTTAGCTTTAAGAGGAGGTCTACTTTAATGGTCTCTCTACAACTGTACAATTTTTAATTTCTTCAAAGAAAAAGCCATGATGACAGAGGTGTACGTCTGAGCATGAGAAAAATATTGTTATAAAGAACCTAGGCAATCAAGAAAACTACTTCTGAAATCCCCATATTCTAAATTCCCAAATGAAAATGTGGGTTGCTCTTAACAACATAGTCTAAACAGTTCTCAGAGGTGTTTCTATTTCCAATATGTGAGTGGTAGCAAGTAATGCAACACCTTAACATATAAATAACAATGACTAATTGCTGGATTGTTCTGTGACATATGGAAATCAAGTCCAAGACTAAAAAGTGATATAGTAAAACAGTAGAGACATGGTATCTCTATGTCAAAATATTTAGCTACAGAGAGGAAGTGGAAAGGAAGTGAATGAATAAGCAGCTTTTCCGAAATGATCACTGATCAACCAGATTGCTTTTCAACTACTTTGTGATAGTACAAATGCTACTGTACAAAACTTCTTTTTACCAGTAATATAAGTCTGAGTCTCGTAGCACTGTGCGTGATGGTCTAGACCATGTCTGGGGACCACACAACCTCCAAAACTCAAGAAAATTTCTCTTCTCAAAGTTGCTTCTGCGTCCTGATAGGAGGCCATAAATTTCCAAGAAAAAGCTCTTTCACCAAGTAACTTCATAAAGAACCAAGCTTTTTGTCTCATGGAAGCCACCAGACAGTAACAGTCCAGCTATTTAGAGTTTGTGTGAAATTGTTTTAGAAAAACATTCGAAGTTATCTCTAGCAAAAGAAAACGGAAATGAAAGAACTGGAAAGCTATGGTTACTTCTGTTTTACAAGCTACTTATATTTACTCTTATTACCATAACTTCACTCTTTTCAGACTTCTTTGTCTTCCACTTTTTATATGTAGTTGTTTAGGAATAGGTCTGCTAGTAGTCAAGTGTGGGCAGAGAACCTTCTGTTCCACCTGTGTTCCGGCTGCCCAGGTTGAAGCCAGCCTTTGTGCAGAGGCTCTGTATCTACACCAGTGACCGAATATATGCTGATACACTCTCTCCCTCAGAAAGCCAGCTGAGCTACCCAGTTTCCAGAGAGGGCTGGGCACACCCATCTGGCACAGGAATGGCAGCAGTTAAAATGTTCTCTCACACATGCCCATGGGTGGCTCCTCTGCCTTTCTTCCAGGGCCAGCTCTGATAAACTCTGATACTGTCAGGACAAGGGCTTCTGTGCACCTCTAACACAGCTCTGTAGGGATTCGCTTTGGGCAGCCCCACAGTTTTGGTAAACCTGTCTTCCAATGAAAGCAAGTAGTGTGGGTTTGAGCCATGGCCGGATTTTTTTGCCTTAAGCCACTCCTATACGTAAGGCAGAGGACTCTACACTTAGCCTATTGAATCTATGTTACCCTATTTGATCTGTAGATAAAATATCTTTAAAAAGAGGGAGAATAGGACCAAAGTAAAAGAGTTTGCATGACACATTTCAGCTACTTACCTGGGTTCAGTGCTATTTCAGGATGAAATTAACTTTATATGTCTATAGAAACAGTTGATTTCAAGACCAATATAAAAAAAAATTGCCTGATCTCATCCAAAGGTTATGTATCTTCTAATCATCTCCCTACTTTGCCTCTAGCTCCTAGTATTTCAAATTTTCTCTTGTGCTTGGAAGAATGCCTGCACCTATCAAGATGATTGGCCTGCAGACTGTATTTCCACTGCTCCTTGGGGAAGGAATTCAATCACACTCTCTGGCTGTAGACACCCAGTTGCTACCACTGCTGACCTCAGTGGCTGTCATAAGCTGCCTAATAAAATCAAAACATTTTTTATGTGAGAAAGCTTTGCAGTTAGACAGAGATTAAACATACCCTTATCAAGGTCTCCAAATTAAATTTGCACATCATAAGTCTTTAGACCCAGACCATTCCCTAGTAAATGTACTGGGCCAAATTAAATTTCTGAATGCACTGCTTAGAATTTTTTTTTAGTATCATAATTATTAGTTCTTTTATTCCTCATGCCCAGTCTTAGACACCTCAGATAGAAGTATAAAGTATGTTTCAACTCATCAATTATCTATAACAGAAAATTCTATGAAAATGCAAGAGAAAAGGCACAGTGAAGCACTTAGTAAAGCATCTGTTGTGCAAAAAAGTCCTCTTTATAACACAAGAGAATGGGGTGCACAACAACTGAATATGTATTTCTGAAGTAAAATGATGTCAAGAAACCATGCTTAGAGAAGTCACATGGCAAAGAGCAAGCAGTTCTGTAATCAAAGCACATGCTTTGAGCAGCCTGTAGTGAGGATAAACTGAGGACAAAAACCCAGCCAGAAAACCCAGCCACAGCTCCGTGGACTATGTTTAAGAAAAATAAACCATGATGTGAGGAAGACTGAGAGTGGCAGCACAATACAGTAGAAATTGTCCGATGACAAAAAAAAAAAAGTCGAGGGGAAAGAGCAACACATTTCAAATGAAATCTGGACATTGCATCTGTGAAAAAAATTAATTTCTAAGGGAAAAAAAAAGAGCTGAAATGAAACATAAGAATTTCTAGTATGGAAATGTAAAGATGTGTATGAATCTTGGGAGAAAGAATACGATTTGAAGGGCAGGAACAGCTGGAATAACACAGGAAGTTAGTCCATATGGCTGGAATGAAATCTCCACTTCCAGCAACTATGTAACAATTTCTTTTAATAAAGATTTGCACTGACCTAAGATGTGGTTTATCCTTGTTGCCTTAGCCAATCACTCCTCTTCCCTCTTCAGCCTCCCACCAAAATTTAAACAAGAGGAAACACAGTAAAGGAAGGGAAATTAAGAATTAAGTATCTGGAATGTGTCCCTAGAAACACCTGCATGGAAGCTCGTGTCACTTTTCATTCATTGTGAATCCAAGAACTGAAATCAAAAGGACTGAAAATCAAAAGGACAGATGGATGATTTTCAGGTTTATCTTCTTCTACTGAAACAAATCTATTAAAAAACATTGACAGGCATTTCAATTTGCCTATTTATGTAGCAAGGACAGTTAAATTTGTTTATGAGGTGCCTCAGATGTCACAAAATTCTGAGTTCCCCTTCAGGATACACCAAAATTACTAAAATCTGGGAAAAGTGAGGTAAAAGCTGTATCTGTAGTATAGCCTGTGCTCATCTCCTATCCATAAATGGTCTTTCAAGGAACAAAAAAAAAAATTACAAAAAAGAGCATGTTTTGAGCTAGTATTTCCCTTCTGCTTGGAATTTCAAGCAGGTCCTCTGCTCCACTGCAGAAAGTGATGGACTGCCTGTGTGACTAGGCCAGGGGGAAGCTGGCTTGGTCCTGGTGACATCACCGCTTTCCGTGACTGCTGTAGGCACACTGTGCTTCTCGTGAATTGACAGCAGCTGTCAGAAGGACAAATTGTTGTTCTGGCTCTGCAGACTTTCTCTACATGCAAAAGTTCTCAGTTTTACTAACATCCGCTTCTAAAGACAGAAATATTGCCTTTACAGCGTTTGAGAACTTTTTCTTCTCCGGTGTCACTCTTAAGTGGTATTGAATATGGAATAGAATATTATAACATACAGGCTGGTTTTGGTGGGGGTGTAAGACCCCGTTTCCTATAAATACACAACACTGAAAGTAATGAGAATGCACATTTGTGAATTTCAATGCATCCTCCTCTGTAAAATGCTTACAGGCATGCCCATTAATTCACAATTAGACCTCTTATGGCAAGAGCACAAGGTCTAACAACATTAAATATGTAAAATTACAGGGAAGTGATCACAGTAACAAAAGAACTGCAGAGATTTTTTTTCCATTTGGCACAAAAGAATCTCTACATACATTGCCCTAAGGAAACATTTATTTCTTTAACATCAGCTTGTGCTCTTCTATTTTATTTGGTTGTATTTTTGGCATACGTAATCAGCTTTCTGACTTTTCTTGGTAGCACTTTTGAGAACTTACATGTCTTTATTTCTTCACTTAGCCTTTTCGAACTCAAAATGGGCCTTTATTATATACTTTTTCTCTGTAGGTGTTCATATTCTTAAAAATTATTTTGTTCTAAGACCTTCACATCCACAGATTATCATATTTTAGGATATGCTGACATGGAGCAGCAGCACTAATTGTCCTAAATTTTGCAATGTCTCACCTTCAGTTGTTTCTCATCAAGTCAGTTATTAAGTTTAGATATTATCTGAAGAAAAACAGCTCCTCAACAGACTGATGTATACAAGACCAACCAGAGAGAAAGTGGAAAAAACAGTAATATAAACACATTTAGCATAATTCTACATTTTTTTAAAAGATTCTGCACCAAACTATTTCTATGTGCATATACTTCCATTATAAGCCTCTCTTCTTTTTCTGTTGTATCTTTCTCCAGACAATCCCAGAACTGCAACTTTGTTAAATACAAAGACATATTTAAAACTTTCTTTCTGTTTTCCATCTGGAATTCAATCCCAATTCAATATGCAGGTGCATTGCATGGTCATGAACTGTGTTTCCATAGTAGCATTCGGTAGTTGGGATGCTAGCATCTGCACAGTATATGTATAACTCATGTTAATGTTAGTTATGTTGATTTACACACAGGAAGCTCAGGCTCTCTAAGAAGGGAATATGTCACCCTTGGGTTTCCTTCTACTTTCCTCTGTTATCACAATTTCACATTAGACCCTTTCTAAATGCGCACCTTCACACCAATCCAAAAAGAACAACTATTTTTCCTTTGAAAGTACTTGCAATTGCAGGATGATAAACAATAACACAGAGCAATTAGGTTTTCAGGAGGGAAAAAATAAAGCATTTTCTGTACCGCAATACACCACTCCACAGGAATCCATGTCATTTCCCACTCATCTCTCATTATCTGTGATTAGGGCCCTTACACTGAACACCCCCACCACGCAAACTTTGCAATGTTTGTAATAACAGTAATTAGTCAACATTTAGCATTTGAACAGCACTTCTCACTGGGACATCTTGAAGTGTTGTAAAAAAGATGCAGGAGCAAGCTTGGACAAGCTTGAGGCTAACACCAAGGTTAGGTGAAAATCAAGACACTGGTTGCTTACCTTTGGGCAGCTCTTAAGTCTCTCGTTATGTCTACACCACTAGATGAAAGAGGGACCAGCACTGCTCAGTGGGGCTGAAGCCAAGTGTCAAGTGGTGCTAAAGCCAGTGTTGATGATGCTTTAGCGCTTGCCACCCCTGGAAGAGACTATCTGTGATGGACGCCATTTTAGTGGTTCCAAACAGAGCCAGGGGGTCAATTAATAATGAAATTTTGTGGATAATGACAGCACCAGTGTTGCAACAGATTGCTTGGACTTCTTCATTAGTGTTGTTGATGTATTCTCTTCTGACATTTTTCAGTTGACATAGATGTTCCTACTGATAATCTGGAAGCCTACTTGTCTCTACTGATAATCTCCAGATTCCAAGTGACAAAACCTCTTATCCACTTATTATAATTTATTATAAAGATAATTCTCACTTCCAAAGTGCCTTTCCAATAATCAGATTCCTTTGTCTGGGAAAAACTCATCTCTACTGCTATGTGGAAGGGAGCAACCAAATAACATTTAAAAAAATGCTTAAAAAATTCACCAAGGGAAAAGAAATAAAAATATTCCAAATTATTCAAGAATTTTCAACACCTTAATGAAGTCACACTCTGTATTGTAACAAAATGCAGAGGATTCTGGGTGCTCATATAATATCACAGGATAAGAAGTTTTTTTACTTCTATTGTGTCAGTTATTGAGACAAAATTGCATCGTTACGTTTCAGGAACTCCCTCCAAGTATGTCATGAGCAACACATGAGATGCAATTAGATTAATATATTGCTCGTTACGATTCTGTTTACTTTCTTAGTAAAGCAATTAACTCCACCTCAAATGCAGTAACAACCATGAAATGATTTACTGACTCTGTTTTACCAGGTTATATACCATGTTTGTTCCTGTTTACCAGAAAATGATAATACCATAGTTTTTTTTATATTAACCTTAATTTTTCTTGCTGAGTTCACAGTAAGGAAATTATCAATAACAAATTCTTCTGTTCTGATAAAGGTAGGTGATGTTCTGATACCCTATAGCTCAGCTCTCATAGCAATAAGCCTTTTTTAGTTAGACTTGTGAGTTTATCAATCAGATTCATGCATGAAGCAAAGCCAAAAGGAACCCTAAAGGAGGATTGCAGTCTCTGATTGTGGCTGTTGTGAAACAGGTCAAATCTCCATTAGTGGTATGCACTTTGTAGTATACTGTGTAGTACTACGCTTTGTAAACTCTGTCTGGTATTAGATTAAATCTACTCATAAAGCACTTCAAAGACATTTCAGGAGCCATAGCTGGTAGTTCCCTTCCATAACAGGATAGATTCTGAAGCCTGACTGATATATAAATACATATATACACATACACAAACACACATGTATTATACATAATATGTAACATTACTATATATAACATAATGCAATTTTTACCATTTTTCTGGAGCCAATTGGATGCCCCTTTTGTATCTGTTACTCAGGGGGTGATCTAAGGGAGGCCTGGCTCACAAATAGTTGAAGGTGTTCCAGAAATTTATGAAGCCTGATACTGCTTCACTGCATAGCATGGTGACAAGAGGTCTTTAAAACTGACTTTCACTTACTCGGTGCCTTTAACATCCCACCTATGTTTCAACAGAGAGTAGAGAAGTTGTAACCAATAGAAAAAGAGGAAAATTTAACCATCATGTTTTCATAACGTTAGTTTGTTTATCACCTCTCTGGACAGTGGGAAAGACTTGCTTTCTTAGAGCAAGCTAGAAAACATGAAGATGCAGAGGAAGTGAACATATTTCCCTGCTCAGCCACCATGTTTCCATGCTCGGAAAGAGCATGAACACCAGCATCACGTGGTGGCTGTCTGCAGCACAAGAGGCGCGACTCCAGGAAAGCACAGGTCATGCACAAAGAAGGTAATTCAGGGCTTGCTTTTTGTGCACCCCAGCCTGGGACTTTGTAAGAAATTCTTTGTTCTTTTCTTCATTTAGAGAGAAAGAAATCACCATTTGTTACTGTAAGTCCATTTTGACATCTCTGCATATGGCAACAGTTTCAGACATTGTGTATGGGAGACAGAGGGTGACGGGTACAGTACTGCTAGCTTTGTGGACTAAAAAAACCCTTCGTATTCCACAAAGAGATATGACTGTTTAATATTCTGCTCCAGTGCTTAGACTGCTGTTAGCTACAGGGAGTCACTATTAACTGTTTTCACGCACAGAAGAAAGTAATTTAGATTACAAAGATTTTTGGCATTGCTACAGTTGTTACAAAGTAATTGCAGAGTTTCTTTATTTCCCCTTTTCTTTTCTAGAAATGAAAGAGAGAAGAACATTTATAAAAATGCATGTTCCTGCTGTGCTGCTCCTGAAGGCAACAGGGGGAAAAGAGCAAGATTTAATGGTTATTAGTATGAATTGATATTCTTAAGTAGACAAAGAACTGAGAAAAAAAGTAATTCCACAATTTCCAAAATACTTTGCATAAAGATGACTACTTCTCTAGTAACAGAAAATATGCAATAGGTAAACTTTGAAAGAATTGCCCATCACTAAACCCTCTCAAACTCAAATTCCTTACTCTTAAGAATGAATTTTTTAATCTGTAACATTGCATTCAGCTTTCTAATGCTTCACTGGGTAGTCCAACAAGTCTATTTGTTCTGTTGACACTCCTTGACTATTACATCCAACTGGTTTGGGGTTTCTTTTTCAGATGAGGGGCCTTTAAAATATGTATACGTACTCTTAGTTTGAAAGAGGTCCCAAGCTGGAAAATGCTTATTACTGTTATTTTGGTTGTTCTGTTCCTTGTCTGTTGTTTTGTTTCTTTTTTGATTTGTTGGTTTTGTTTTGTTTTGTTTTGGTTTTTGGTTGTTTGTTGTTTTTTTTTTAACATCTCTGCATTTACTAGCATAGTAGCATTCATTTTGACTTTTCTAATTATCCAGCTGGTCACACTTACCTGCTTTCTGTAGAATCTTCCAGTTAAAAGAAGCAGCTGCATTTTAGGGATCAATGAAAGGGAAAATGCAAAAGTCAGGTGAAACAATTAAATGTTCAGATCTCATGAGTCTACAAAACAGTGTGAGAGATTTTAATAGAAAATAGGTTTTGACACCTTTGAGATTTCAAATATAATTAGTTGATTTATGTTTCACCTGAACTCTAAAAGTAAGTTAAACTTTGTTCCTTTTTTATTTTATACTAAATATTTCATGTCTTGGGCAGAAATATCTTCTTAGTATTTGATAAATTGATAGCATCCATTTTGGTGGGATAGTGTCAATGCACTCCATGAAACTGTGCACATAGTTGTAACAAAGAATAGAATTAATATGGAATTCTTCAAATCAGTCTGAAATAAGGGTAAAAATCTTCTATCAGTAGTTAGGCAAATGTCTATCAAGAACCAAGCCTTCCATACAATGGAAACTCATGTAACACAAACAAAAGGAGTTGTAACACAACCAAAGGTGTTGATACCAGTTCAGGATCTAGGGTCCATGGTATAAAATTTTATATTCTATCAAATGTTTTCAAAATATTAATGGTTAAGCAACCAACTATTTAAATAATTCTTCAGGTTTATTTAAAGTAAAAACTTCTTTAATTCCTTTTCATGTCTATGACCTGTCAATATCTCTGCTACTTATGTGAATCTTGTCTAAGCCATTACAGTGTATTTTGTTCACTCATATTAAACCTAATTAAAGAGCTGCCTTTTTGAGCCATGGCCCTGGGCTTTTTCCATAAACAAAAGCATATTTTAAACCTCCAACTAAAGAAATATTATAGAACTATCAGAGTGACAACTCTTATTTCAGTGTTTAATTGCACTTTTTAATTGATTCAATATTTAGGAGTAAGCATGTTTTGTAATTTGCTTTCTCAGAGTGAAAGAAATTATGCTATCTAGGACACAATTATTTTCACCTTTATAATCTTTGTATTCCATTTCCACAACCCTAAATTTACATTCCCAAAATCCTCCTGTTCGTTTGACATGAACTTTCTGGTTGAAAAACCTGATCTAAATGATCAATGCAATGAAACTCTGATCTTAATGATCACTGCAATGACACGGGCAACATTTTAAAGAATCTCAAAATATATCATAGAATGGCCTGTGTGGACAGGGACCTTAAAGAGCACTTAGTCCAACCCCTCTGCTGTTGACAGGGACACTTTTCACAAGACCAGGTTCCTCAGAGCTCCATCCAACCTGGCCTTAAACCCTTCCAGTGATGGGACATCCCCAACTTCTCTGGGCAACCTGTTGCAGTACCCCAGCACCCTCACAGTAAAGAATTTTTTCCCACTATCTAATCTAAACCTACTGTCTTTCAGTTTGAAAGCATTCCTCCTTGTCCTGTCACTACATGCTCTTGTAAATAATTCCTCTCCAGCTATCTTTTAGGCCTCCTCCAGGTGTATCCCTTGTATATTCTTCTTACTAAATACAGTTGATGAGCATAAGAAAATAATTGCTATCTGTATAAAGTGTATTAGAAATGTGTATTAGAAAACAAATGGGGAAAACAGTTCATCAGGAATATTATAGATAGCTGTGGCGTCTAGGAGCTCTGCATTTAGAGTCAGGCTAGGGTTCCCTTTTAACTGGGTCTGTGAGACCAGGCACACAGAATGCAGCCGGTAACTTTGTGGGTAAAAGACATGAATAGCCTGCCTCTGAGGACAGCCGGCATATCTTTTCTACACAGCTCACCTAATCAAAGGAAAAAAGTGGAAGTGGGCTTGGAAATATGCAAAAACATTCATAATTTTCTGTATTAAAATGATGTTTGAATCTTCCAAAATCATCTGAGCCCTGGCTGCAGCTAAACAGTTCTAAGAACTTTGTATAGAATTAAAGTGTCAGAGAATCATAGACTGGTTTGGGTTGGAAAGGCCCTTTAAAGGTTGTCTAGCCCAACTTCCCCGACATCTTCAAGTAGATCAGGCTGTTCAGAGCCCCATCCAACCTGACCTTGAATGTTGCTGGGGGTGGGGCACCTCCCAGCTCTCTGGGCAACCTGTGCCAGTGTTTCAGCACTCTCCTTGTAAACAGTTTCTTCCTTACATCTAATCTGAATCTAACATCTTTTAATTTAAAACCACTACCACTTTTCCTAGTACTACAGGCTCTTCTTCAGAACAACTTCAGCTCTCTCAGCCTTTCCTCCCAGGAGAGGTGCCCCAGCCTTCTGATCATTGCCATGGCTCTCCTCTGGACCTGCTCCAACAGCTCCACATATTTCTTGTGCTGGGGGCCCCAAAGCTGGATGCAGGGTCTCATGAGAGCAGAGCAGAGAGACAGAATCACCTCCACTACCCTGCTGCCCACCCTGCTTTTGATGCAGCCCAGGATGCAGTTGGCTTTCTGGGCTGCGAGTGCACACTGCTGGCTCATATCCAGGCAGTAAGACCATCCCTCATTTAACACGACGTGCAAACAGGCGTTACCTTTCTGTAGGCCTGCAGGCCCTACAGGGCCACTGGGGAGGACTCACCGCCACCATTATCAAAGACATCAGCTGCACTGGGATCTTCTTCAACTTCATCTCTGGATTAAAACCAGTTTTGGATCATTCTCCTGCCTGTCTCGGACACAGGAATTTGAATGGCAGGGACGATTCTCTATCCTGCCTTGAGTCACCTGCCCATAGGTTAAAAGCTGCTGCTCACCGTTGTGCTGACTAATGATCACTCTGGCAGTGCCAGTCTCACTGCTGCCACCCCACTATTTGCCTTCTAGCCTGGGGAGCCCCAGCCAGCCTGCTGCACCAGCTGAGAGCCTGTTCAACCACCAGTTAGAAGAAGTTGGAAAAAGGGACTGGAGGAAGGCCAGCTATTATAAACACCTGTAAATCTCCATGCAATCCCTGTTATTTCCATCCCCATTATTATTACAGAAATGCATTTTTTTAAGTAACACATAACCTGCAAAGCCAATGCATCTGCACGAAAAAGCCTATCTTGCTTAGGTGCAGCCCTAGCTTTAGCATAAGTGCCAAGAAAATTACCTCTAACACAACTACTACAAGCCCTTGGTTAGTTTGTCTGGAAGGGCCCGCACCCAAGAGAACGATTTGTTGGTGGGGTTCTGACTGCTGGATTCTGGAACACAAGGAATAGAATGTGGCTGAGAAACTCAGAATAGCCACTGGCGTCCACACTGCTCTGTTGTCTCCAGATCCTGTAGCAGCATGCCCACCAGACCCCGAAATCTTCAGTCTCTCTCATGTGCAGCTGTTCTGGGCCTCCATAGAGTGCATGGGTCTCCTGATAATCCCCTCTATTGTATCCAATATCTTCTGCTTGTCTGATCCTGCATGTGGCAAGAAGGAAAGGAGCTGCGAAGCCATCACTGATCAGACATCATCTTGGCTTATTCTTCTAACATCTAACCCCTGACTGCCTACCCCCACCTGCTAGCTGGATCAGGGAAAAGTTCTCAGAACAGAGCTGACTCCCAGGAAAAATGTTGAATTAAACATAATTTAACAAATTAACTGGATGATATGTAGTCTTTTGGGACAAAAGCTTACAAGAAAGTTCACAGAGCTACTCAGTCCAAGTTATTCCACGACATCTTTTTGAATTTTGGCAAATTGACTGAGAAGAGAGATTTGGTTGTAGATATAAGGGTCATTATGCTCATTGGAGAGTAGTAGGGTGAATAAAAAGGAGGAAAAATTCTGTACATGGTTTTCTGGCACTTTAGGAACCAACAAAGGCATATGAAGAAGGAAAGAAAATTCTCTGTCATGGATTGACATAAATCTGAGACATTTCTCATTTGAGATAGAAAATGATTTCTGCTTGAACAGTTCTTCATTCTTATGAACTACTTAATCTCTTTTTTTAATATCCTTGTTTGTCTTATATCTTGTAGAAGTCTCATTTCCTCTTTCGTATGCAACAGTAATTTGCTGAAAACAGAAATTAAAAAGAAAATTACAAAAGGAGAATTAATATCCATTCCCAGATTCCATTAGTTCTACTCCCACCACTTCTGTAACCTCAAGGTTGGCAAAGAATTAGAGAGGATTAATGATTCTTGTGGCTGCATCCTGTTTCATAAGAAACAGCAAACCATGCAATATTGTAATATTACATTTACTGCTTTCTTAGTATACTCCTTAATTCTTTTCCTCTCTTTGTAGCCAAACAATCATGTTCAGCTTACACATATGAGCCAACTTGTGGGGCAAGTCACTCTTCCAGCAGGTACTGTTCTCCCTCCTATAGCAAATACTCTAAAACTCTTTACAGGATAAGATCTCTTTTCTTAGGACTGTGTACCATTATTGCAACACAGACTCTTCTACAAACAATACCTGTGATGTACTAGAAGAATAATATTGACCAGCTAAATCTCTAGCTATTTCATTCGCATTAATGTGTATCTGTAAAGGACCACACTGTGCTGAATCAAAAATCCATGTAGCTGTGTCTCCTGTCTTCAGCAGTGACCGTATATAAAAGACCAAAGTTTGATCTTTTGCTACAGATTTTTACATTTAAAATTCATTGCAGGCAAACCCTACAAATGCCACATTTTTGAAAGCATTTTAAAACATTACCTGCCATTTTTTATATTGTTTCCAGCACCCTAGTGTGCCCAACATTCACAGCGTATAAGAAGCCTTTATGAGTCAGATTTCTCAGATCAACCTATGCTGAGCATTCAAAATCTCTGATGCAAAAAATTTTCCATATATTTTCACAAAATATAGTTCATGAAGATCTAGCTGGAATAGTGTTTCTAAAACAAGTTAATTCACTTCCACGCAGTTTAAAACAATTTTTTTCCTGTGTTAGGTGTTTTCAAATACGTATTTAAAGAAATACTGGAAATGCAAATCGTTTGCATTAAGTAACCCCTTCTAACAGGGATATGCACCCATTCTACTTGGTTTTGAAACTAAAAAAAACAGGAAAAAAGTAATTTAATTTGTGATATATAGTTTTGATACATGCAATTAAGACTTAGAAACTATCAGAAATAGAGCTTGTCAAACTCCAGAGTCAGTTTTGTTCCATTGTGATTACAGGGACTTGGCAGGTAAGGGCTGATGCAATAGGCACCAGATTTTGGATTTCATTATGGTTATGGTTAAAAATGGGGAAAGGAAATGAAGTGCAGTTATTTAAAAATGTTAAAGAAATCAAAGTAGATGTCAAGATTTATGCTTCTTATGTTTGTGGGGTTTTTGTACTTAGCGGTTACTGAACTAGACTTCAAAGAAGGATGGAGTTTGGGATCTTGGAAATGTAAGAAAACTACAGAAAAATAAGTATTCACAGGTGCCTCTTGGGCTGAAGAACTCAAGCTTAGACTCAATCTACTGCTTAGGAGATACTGAGTTTAATGCTTTAGTGCAAAAGAGTTAGAAAGAAATTCCTCAGTATTTGTGTCCTTTGGACCCTTTCATCCCCAGTGGAACTGTAACCTGAAAAACCTTGGCTGTAGCTCTGTGTCTCTGATCGCCTCTGTCACCCTGGTCTAGAAACATGTTTTAGCATAAGATGGAGCCACACCTGCCGGCCTAAGCTTCCTGTAAAGCCCTTTCCGAGGTATTTCTCAAACCTCCTTCTGTGTAATGTCGTGCTCTGTGATGACCGCAGCCTTAGTTCCCTCTAAGACGTTATTTAAGCTTTGCTGCAGTCAGTGAGGAACCTGAAAACTAGCAAAAATATCCTAAAAGCCCATAATAGCTTTTTCATGTCTCCTGACCTGACTGGTAACCTTGTTCAAGGTTGTTAATTTACTTAATGTAATTTCAGAAGGGCTATGTCAGCCTACAGGATGTATCTTAGCAAACTTGCTTTTGGACAAATTAAGAGTGTTTGGCACACTTCTTGACAGAGATCGGGACTGGCATCAGTATTTGTTTTCTATCCAACAAAGGTGAGGGTAAGGGGCACTGCCTAACTTCAGAGTGTGCAGCCAAGTTAAGCTTTGGCATTTATATAAACAAAGACCGTATGCTTACATTTGAATTGGTTGTAGAATATAAAAAAGGGGGTTGGATTTGTGTAACAGTGAGGATGACTCTCAGAATACAAAAAAAAAAAAGAAAAAAGAAATGGTACAAAGATGCAGGAAATAAAGGAATAAAAGGTTCAGCAAGACACTGCAGTGGTCAGAGACCAACTTGGGGCCCCAGCACCATCTTGTGTGAGGCCAAGAGGGATCATCATGTTGGTATCAGAGTACATGCGTGTCTGAGGATATGCAGAAAACATAGAGCAACAACTTAGACCAACAAACAGATCAATGAGGGTCTTCCAGGAAAATGTGAAGGCTTATGTCATAAAGAACCTCTGACAAAACATGGAAAAAAGATAAAAGATTTTAAAAGGTTGTATTATTTTTTCTTACTTTACTATCATAAGGCTTTATTTCTCAAGCTGCTTGGAAGGTTTTTTTGTAATAGCAATGAATTCTGTTACAATTAAAAGTTTATCTGTTTGTTTCCCACTTGGAGTACTTCAATTAATCTTCACAAAGATACACCAAAACTGTACTTTGACAGCATTTTCCTTGTTATCAGAGTCCCTCCTGTTGCCTGTATTTCTTGTATTCTTCACTGTTCAAAAGACTAATTAGTCTCAAAGAAAAATAGCATGGAAATTACCAAGAACTGGGCAATCCTAATGGAAAGAGTAGCCAACTAATCAATTTAATAGTATAAAACTGCCTTTTAAAAAAATGTGTGATGATACAGAAGTCAAAACAGGCTGACAGATGCACAATGCTACTCTACTATTTTTATTATTTGGCAGATGCGTTGAGTTGGACTAAGAGGCATTTTAATTTTATGAATGTAACTGGCACCAAAGAGATGGGCTTGTGATGGGAGTAATAATTACGTGTTCTTCAAGAATCAGGGGATTATATAAAGTCCAATTTACTCACTAAAATTCTGAAATCTGAAGCAAAACAGGTAAAGACTCGTCTTTTTAAGAGAGGCAGATTATAAAAAAAGTAACATGTTGTACAAGAAAATAAACCACTAGTACCATATGCTATAATACTAACTATCATACGTCTATTAATAAAATTTATTTCTAACAGAGATAATGATAAAAAAGAAGAGGTTTTAACACAACACATGCTATTAAGAAGCCACAGTAAGATAGGAGCATCATTGCTAGTAGCACAGCCAAAACACTGAGAAATACTTTCAGTCTCATAGAGTTTATATTTTATATTGGAATATTTATAGTATTATAAGAATTATATATAATGTTACAGTGTTCATAAGCAAAGAAATAGCAATCTGCTTTTTAGAGGGTTTGAGTTACTCGAAACATTTTTTTATGTAATCAGATGTCTAGACAGACTCCATTTAACACAACTAAAAGTCTACCAATCTCCTGGACAACTGCAATGTTTTTTCCCTTGGAAAACACATTTTAAACCAATTTGTTGCTTCAGTGTGTTTCACCTCTGGGGTAAAGAGAATTAGCCACCTGGACAAGAAGGTGGGAATTCCAATTAATTAAAAAATGCATTGAATTCACAACTAGAAATAAGATTATGTCAGTAATTCTGTCTTGCCTTAGTTCTGAAATGTTTTATTCATGGTTTAAAGAAAAAGGCTAACTAAAAAGTCAGTGCTTTCTTGTGTCGCATTTACAAGGAATAGATCTCCTTCTTTTTCAACAGAGTAGAAAAATAAGTCTGTTAATTCATCTTTATGAACAACCTGCAATTATATTAATTATTCAGAGAGGGAAGTCCAGATCTGAAGTATAAGAGCTAAAGCATGGGGTCTTTCAGCCCAAGTCCTGTGTTAGTCCGTGAGGAATCCCATCAAAACCAGGTTACACAAAAACTTGTCATTGACTAAATCATCTGGGTGCTCCAGTTTTACTGATCAAATCTGAAGAGGTCCCACCTACAAAGTATGCTGAGCATCTGCCTTCTGGATGCAGATCCTTTTGAAATGCCTCAAGCTGAGTCTTCCCACAAGAATTTAAAAAAATCTTTCTCCTAAAAGGTTTCAGTTGTGCTAGACCTAGCTACAACATGTATAATATTCCACATAACAATTTATGGGGCTTCTTCTAGTTGTTGCTTCAAGCTCTTTCTCTGATGTATAGCCTCCCTCTTTGAGAAGGACACACACATCCTGTATTCCCCAGCTTAACTTAATTTTTAGGACCATGTTCAGTTCAGAAAGTGGCTCAAATCAAAGCGCTGTTAGAAGCATCTACACAAATGTATTCCGAGTTTGCTGTTTTCTTTCAGTATATTTTGTAATACTCCTTTTGACTGGCAATTTCCTGCTTTTCTGTTTATGCTGTTGGCAATTCTGCTTTGTTTCATTCTGCAGCTCAAACAGAATTTTCCTAGCTTTAGCAGCACTGTTAAAATAATCACATGTGTATTTCCTGGTGCTATTTGGCAACATCTCAAACCAACCCAGAGTGGAGTTATTGAAGTTAAAACTTCACATTTCCGCTACACAGCCGAACTTACTTCTCATTGCCATTAAATCTAGTTGGTCCTCCACCCCATAAAATGAGAAGAAATGGACCATAGTACAGTATTCCCCACATCAGTAATTTTGTGCAATTTCTTAAGAGAACAACTATAAACAACTGTGCATTTGAGGCGTCAGTAATGGGTCATTGAGCATTTTGTGTAAGTATCATTAGGTGTGGATGAAATTGACCCCTAGAAGCCAGCACATGCGCTTATTTAATATGCAATGGGTTCTTACACAAGACACAGACAGTGTGCTCCCCCTCAGCCAGAGGAGAATTTTATTTGCATACCTCTCCTAGAATGAAAAGCCCTTCCTGAGCTCATGTCCTAGGCACACAAATGAAATTCATTGCAAACCATATTCATGCAATGTAGAACTCATAAAACTGCATACTTTTATTTGCTTGGTACTATGTTTAAGGCATTGCTTAATTTTTTACATAAGTAAGGTAATAATATTGCTGAAGTAGTTACATAAGTAATATATTACTATAATATACAACAACAATATGACTATTGTAAGTCTCTGAATTTCTGATATTTAGGAAATCCACTAGATTTAATTCTAGAGTCTATCTGTCTAAATCAAAATGAAACAGTGAAAAGAGCAAATAAGAAAAATCACTAAACAGCTTGATATAAGCACTTTGTAAAAGAACTCTTGGAAGAAATATTCTCCAAGACCTCTATCTCCTATGAATCAAAGACGTAATTTTACCAGCTAGGAAGTGCAGAGGTCAAAAAGAAACTAAATATTATTGTTCTCCACCCCCAAAGGAGGGGTGGAACCTAAAAGCTTGCCTTTTAGTAACTGCTGGTTTTGATTTAAACTGAGGTATTTATTACCTCTTGCAAACTACGTCTTGCCAAGACCCAAAATGTTTCTGAGGTGAGAGACTTTCATATGCTAACAGCTAATGCTGGACAAGACAGCACAGAACTTTATATAGGCAGCAACCTAAATCAATTATTATGTCAGACTAGGAGGATATTAAACTTCAGGAAAAAACTACATATGCTCATGATTTTGTTTAGGTTATTTTTTCCTCCAAAGTGCTTCTGTTAGGAGACCTGTTTTTCCAAGGAGATTACTGCTTGGTGATCAAGTGAGCTTACTCTCAGAGTCAATAGGAATGTTTTTTTGGACCAGTTTATTCTAAGATAAGACAGAAATGAACAACTGTCTTATATAGAGGGCTGTTGTATGTTGTAGTTCTCAGCCCCTTCCTTGTTCTTTAATTTTTTGTTTTGTTTTGGTTTGGGGTTTTTTTTTGTTCATTTGTTTGTGTGAGCAAGTGAAGAGTTGCATAAGAATTGGAAAATTATACACAGCTTTAAAAAGTTTAGAAGACTTTTTTAATAATAATAATAATAGGTTTCTTAAATATGACCTGTTGCTACACTCTCCATGTTTTATTGTTTGGTTAACCAGCTAGCAGTTGCAAATGTACAGACTGTTTTTCACACATCACTGTTTCTGCACTCAGAAACAGAAGTAACAAATGTCTTACAAATATCTTACCTGGTGGTGTGAGACAGAACTTTAAAAACAATGTAACTCCATCTTCAGTCAATACAAACTACTGCTGGTAAGAAAATAAAGAGAATTCTCCAAGTCTGGATATAAAATACCTGACAATTTCTCAATATGAAGGGTCATGTCCTATTGCAAGACAGTTCCATAATATGCTGGATGTAGATTAAGATAGCATCACCAAGTAGACACGAAGGATGATTTTTGGTGTGAGTAAATGGCTCAAAACTCTATGCAATTTCCATAAATAACTGCACAGATTTTGCAGAAGTGAGGGTTGGCATCAGTTAGTGTATCTTCATTACTATGTTTCCATTTATACCATGATGTGGCTCAATTGAAAGAATGACAGTGCTTATTTACTTGATGGTGAGCTGCTCTCCCTCTTGCTTAAATAATATCTCACAAATGACTGGCAAATACTGTTTTTTTTCAGTCGCTAGCTTATCCAGTAAAGTCTTTTTAAACCAAACAAAAACCACTTTTCTCTCCTCCTGTAACTACATGAATTTGCAAGTCCCGTTTTTCTGAGAATTATGTTAGCTCTTGCTAACTTTTGCTCTCCTTGTTAATAATTAATTTCATTTGATATTTCACTTCATCTTTTTGTCATTAATAACTTTTTTATCATCTAGCTAACACATGCTGCACCTTCTTCAAAATGAGAGGTGAAGTCCTGCTCGAGAATCGTGTGCATGCCCAGGTAAAACTAGTGCAAGGAACTAAAACGTTTTTAATACTATTAAGTATAAAAGTATGTACTTAGTAATAAAGCAAATAAGGCAGACAAGATAAAGGAACTCCATCTTCACAAGAACTGTCTTTAAAACCCACAGGGGTTGTCCTAGTCTAGCATTATAGCTGAAAAGAGTGATACCAAACAAGGGTTGGACTGTCATGTGACCAAGTCTAAGTTCTTAAGGGAGGTCTAAAAAACAATAACAATAATGCGATGACATTTCCCTGGAAGATTCCAGTGTAGGATGAGAAAGGGGAATAGGCTATGGTGTAAAGTATATGGTGTAATACATGTGAAGTTTGGTGGAAAATAAAAAAAAAAGCTGTCTTTAATGGAAATACTATTTGTGGATCAAAGAAAGATTCAGACAGTGCCAGTATCCTCAATCTTTGATCCTGCACTGTAATAAATACTCACAAAGACACCTTCACTCCTTGCCAAATGAGTGCTAAAGAAGGAAAGGAACTGTGACAAGCAGACGCTACAGGATTTTACTTTTTATGTATTATCTAGGTACCAATGTTAGATGAGGAAAAGGAAAAATTTGAGAGGAAGAAAGCAAAAATGAGAGTACATGAGCAGCAGAATAACCTTCTGCACTGAGGCCTGAAGACAGCAGTTGTACTAATGTCCATATATCATTTGTCAGTTACCTGACATTGCCTTTGCACAGTTCACAACAATTGGTTAATGTTTTTCCACCTGTCTTGAAAATTCAGCCTCAGTTTTAAAGGTCAGGTTGGGCTTTTTCCCTCTTACACATCATGTAGTAGGTTGACCCTGAATTGACAGGCAACCTTTTAGACCAATAATGCTTCTCTAAATTTCCATATTTAAACTGCGCAGGAAGGCGGGATTTGGCCTTCCTGTCCAGCTCGCCTGACAGAAGGTGGGGGGGTGGCCTCGGCCTCCAGGCCCCGCCAGGCTGGGCTGGGGTCTCTGCCCTCCCCCACCTTCTCCCAGCGCCGCGGTACGGACCCTGGGTTGTTAGGGGGGAGCTATCCCTGAACCGCAGATGTGGCTGAAGCCGTCTGAGTGGCTTTTTGGGACCGGCAGGACCCTCTCCTCACCACGCTACTGCACCACGCTGAGCCAGCGGGAGCCAGAAGGAGCCTCCTGCCTGCAGCCAGTGCATTTTGCTGCGAACTGAAGAGGATGCCGTGCGGCCAGCAGTGCAGAGAGAGAGAGCGGAGGTCTCTCTCCACCGTGGGGCCAAGCGGTATCATGGTGGTTTCAGAGCCTGAGAGANCCTCTATCATGCCGTGGTAAGGAACTGTAGCATCGAACTGTGCATTTCTTTAAACCATTTGAAGTACGTGGGGGGATGGACATTCATGTGTAGCCCGTGAAGGCTGTAAAGAGTGCCCATGCCGGGCTGCTTAAAGGCAAAGAAAGAGAAAAGTTTTTAAGAGACTGGGGGCAAGAAAACCCGCTGTGTTTAAGGCAGCATAATTCATCCTTAATAACCCCATGTGATGATCTATGGCTTGCAGTGTAAAAGGACTGTGAGATTCATAGAAGAAATGTACTTCACCACAGAAGTTTTTTTCCTTCTGTCTTTTGAATCTGTTAATAAACTCATTAATAGTCTGTAAGTTGTGCCTGCTTTTGCTTCCTCCTAATTCTTACCTCACAAAAAAGTAAGTATATACTAAAATCTAAAGTTAAACCACTACAACATCACAGCTCACAAGAAAGTGTTGAGATGACCAGCACTCACACCTTTGTACAGGCCATTGCCTCCGAGTTGCACTGGTATGGCTTTACCCACATGTTGCTGTCTGATTTTTTAAAGGACCACTTCAACCGTGACTAATAAGAAGGAATAGATTCCTGATCACTCCCCCTTCTGACACATCTTAAAGAATAACAGGAATAAAGTCAAGGAAAAAAGAATGATGCTAGTCCTCTTTAAGATGTCTAGATCTGCCCAGTGGAACAAATCAATAAAGTAACTAAAAAAACCTTACCACTCTGTCCACTAAAGGCAGGCCATTTCGCAGAAATTACAGAATCATTTAGGTTGGAAAAGGCCTCTAAGATAATCAAGTCCAGCCTTTGACCAGTAGCCAACAGGTCACCTAGACTATGACATTAAGTGCTACAGCCGGTTGTTTGCATCTACCTCCCTGTGCAGCCTGTTCCAATGTTTACCCACCCTTTCCATGAAGAAATTCCTCCTGATGTCCAATCTGAACTTCCCCTGGAGCAGCATGAGGCCATCTGCTCTTGTCCTGTCAATTGTTGTCTGGGAGAAAAGACCAACGCCCACCTGGCTACAACTTCCTTTCAGGGAGTTGAAGACAGCAAAAAGGTCTCCCCAGAGCCTTCTTTTCTCCAGGTTAAACAACCCCCACTGCTCCCAACAGGAATTCTGCTCCAAAACCTTCCCCAGCTCTGCTGTCCTTCCCTAGGCACAGTCCAGCAACTCAATGTCTCTCCTGTTGTGAAGGGCCCAAAACTGAGCACAGGGCTCAAGGTGTGGCCTCCCTAGTTCAGAGTATGCGGGGACAGTCACTGCTGTGATTCTCCTGGCGACATTATTGCGGGCATGAGCCAGGATGCCCTTGGCCTTTTTGGCCATCTGGCCACATACTGGCTCATGTGCAGCCACTGCTGACCAGCACCCCCAGGTCCTATACTGCTGGACCACTTCACGTTCCCCAGCCTGTAGCACTGCATGGAATTGTGGCAGAATTGCAGGACCCAGCACCTGGCCTTGTTGAACCTCATTCAGCTGGCCTCAGCCCATTAATCCAGCCTGTAGAGATCCCTCTGCAGAGCCCTCCTACCATCCAGCAGACCAGCACTTTTACCCAACCTAGTATCAACCACAACCTTACTGAGAGTGCCCTCAATCCCCTTGTCCAGATCTTCAATAAAGTCATTAAACCGAGCTGGTCCCAACACTGAGCCTTGGGGAACAGCACAAGTGAGAATCCACCAACTGGATGCAGCACCATTCCCCATCACTTTCTGGGCCTGGCCATCCAGATAGATTTCAACTCAATGAACAGTGCACCAGTCCAAGCCATGGGCAGACAGCTTCTCCAGGACAACGCCTTGGCAAACAGTAACTTTCTTGATTTATCCAAGTCTAGCATGTTCCAGTGACTTCCTCAACTGCTACAAACTTTCTGAGCCTTCTTCTTTCCACCCTGCCTGATATTTGCCATCTTGCCTCCTCTCTGTTCCTTTCAGGGGGGCTGGACTCAATCTGTGGCTGCATCACGTCTGTACCTCTCTTCACCTGGCCTGACCCTGCACACTACAAAGATGCTCCCATCTGAAAACATTCAGATTTTCACATGGCCCAGCACACAGCAGCCAAGACAAGACTGTCCAAAAACACATTTTCACTGAAGCATAATGTCTAGCATGCATATATGTTAGCAAACAAACAGAACCATGCTTTCTGTCAAAATCTCTCCTGCAATTCAGTGTTAGATGCAAGGTTCATGAAATCTAGGAGGTACTCATTGCAGTGGCAGGAGACACATTTAGGGAACAAGACATCTGTTCTTTATCCACATAATGAGATTTTCCTTTTGAGGGAAGCAACGTTTTTGTAAGGTTGCAGGCTTCGCTTTGTTTTGTTTGATGGATCTATATTTGTCTTCCAGGCACCTTAGAAACTATCTCAAAGTGCACCCGGAGCTGGTAGACTTGCCATCTCCAAGAGGGTATGCATATCTATGCCTACAGGATCGTCCAGTAAACATGAACATTCACAGTATTAATATTCAGGAATGATTAATTTTTTACTGAACAGTCATCACATCTCTGTATACTTATCACAGCTAGACTTTCCACTCTTGTTTTTGCAGTTGAAGCACAGGTCAAATAGAAAAATTTCAGAGAGCGGGAGGGGATACATAAGGAACAAGTAAAGCAAGGGTGAGATGAAATATATTTTTTGTAAAATTTGTCTGGACAGTCTGATTTAACATCTAAGATTTTCTGAGCCCCAGTGCTTCAAGGATGGGTCCACCCATAGGAGCATAAGCTTTAAATGCTTTCAAAATGATGTCCCATATTTTCGTAAGTGCTGAGGAAATCTGCATGTTGTGTATTGCAAACTATAAATTATGTAAATCAAAACTGACAATCTAAAAACTATCAGTGAAGCACTTAAAATCCATAATGGTTCAATTTAGATGCCTCAATAGACCCCCTTTCCAGATTTTACTGAAAGACTGCTCTATTACTCTATGGCTCCAGTTTGAAAAGCCAATGCATTAGGGTAGCACTGATGGGATGTGATTATTGTTGTTAACAGTGTATCAGCATCTATTAGGGCAAACATTGTGTATCAGTCCAGGCTCATCAAATTGTCCATTATCAAATGATTCAGACTTTCCGATTATGTTTGAGTTTGCAATAACATGTGCTAACCCCTGTGACATTTCTTTAGAACTTACTCGGTCTCTGAAAAATGAAAAGGCTGAACAGTCATTTTGAGGAAAAAGTGCAGATGTTATGCCCAAAATCGTGTGCCAGAAAGAGTAGAATGCTGTCCCCTAACAAAAGTGTTCTTGTTTGACAAGTCACATCTTTGTCTGTAAATGTACCAGGTAGTTGAAACGCTGTCCTCTGGAATTGCTTCATTTTCTGTCAGCCACCACCAATGGCCCATCAGCTACAACTGGACAAATTACCATGAGAATTAGTACTGTTAAGAGACACATCTTGCTCGATTTAGGCAGTTGGAGTATCATTCTGTTCTGGCCTCTGCCCTCCCATCCTGTTATGTGGACAGAAGCACAAAGACTTGCTGCACCTGGAACACACTTGCCTTGAAAAGAGTGAGACTGTCCAAGGCGTTGAAAATTCAAAGGCCCTGATATAAGCACATGTGTTAATGGAGTTTAAAAGAAAAGGAAGAGGTTAGGTCACCAGGGGTAAATGAAAGTGACCTTGGAAAGGAGATACCTGCAGAAACCAGGGAGCAAGCACTAAAATCATCTTAAGAAGGAGCCAGCTAAGGTGATTTGTGAGACACAGAGTTTACTGTGTTTTGCCATGAAATAAGAAATCACTGTTGGCATAAATTAAAAAGGAACTGCAGATATAGATATGGACATGTGACATTTTGCTAATCCTTCTCTTGTTGATACCCTGGAGGTCGGGGTTAATGACTTTATGTAGTAGTAGTTCAGATCCCTGTAAAGATTCTAATGTCTGATCTATCCATTTCCAGAGGAGTAGTCTCAACATATAAAGCTGGCTCTTTGGAAGATCATGGCCTCTGAGAATAACATGTCTGAACATTAAAGCTTTACTGAAACATAAAAACATTTAAATAACAAGCATCATAAATTCGGTGATGCATGAATGTACCATTTTGAAACATTATCAAGAAACTTATTTAATAGCAACGGCCATGCAACGTGGATTTTCCTTCCTGGACCCTGCAAACTGTCCATAAGAAAGTTTATTTCAGGTCACAACTCCCATATGAAATTGGATTAGAACTGAAGACTGCTGTGCTGGATTATTATATACCATTAGTACATGGCTGCAATTTGAAGATCAACTTCTATTTCAGGCTTATTTAAAATGAAGGCATGTCTGTAATCAAAATTTCTTTGAATATTTATACTGCATTTCCTTTGCATGGGTCTGTAGTTCAGGCCAATCCATGAGATTTATTCTAAATTTAGATTTCTGTGGTTTTTTTACTAGAATATGGGAATTCTGGTTTAAGCTTGTTTTTTCCTTCTCCCCAGACAAAATTAATACTGTTTTTTATGTTCTTTGAATTACACACTTGGCTTTGCTGTCTGGGAAAATTGTGTTGTGAAGTGTCCGTGTTTTGAAGTAAAATTAATTGAATCTGTGGATTAATTAATTCATGGAATAAATGTCCAAATATTTCAAACTGGTTCCAGATGAGAACTCTGGGTATGGCACCCTTAGGGGCTTGCTGATCTTTTTCCAGGTGGATTCTCTGTTGTGCTACAATGTAACTAAGTTTGCCCAAAACTTTAATATAGAAGCACCAAGCTTCAAATGTTTTTATTTTATAAAATAAGTGGCAGTCAGGTCTATGTGTCATTTTACTATACACTTCCAAAAAAAAGGGGCTTTAGAAAACATGCTGAAGTTTGGAACATACTGTTTTCACGTACTGTTCAGTGATGCGGGTGAATTCACAATAGCTGTCTATTACTTTCAAAATGTTAAGCATTATGATGCTGGAGTAATATCATGACTCCTTCTCCTTAGAATATTATTTTATTATTATACCTTAGAGTGGATGGATCTGCTCCACTATATCCTCAACAGACATAAACCAAGTTCTTTTAATAATATGCCATGGAATCAGCTGGATACTATTTGATATTTCTGCAAGGTTTTTTTGTAAAAAAACTTTTTTTTTTTTGCATTGTGATTGGTACTGTGGTAGGGAAGAACATATGAGAACATTGTACTCACATGTAGCAGAACAAACTAGAATGAAAAATATGCAATTCCCGGTACGTCCATCAGATTAAACAGAGGATAAAGATGAAGGAATATAAGACCAAGAAGACTTTGTCTCCCTCCTTTCAATTGATATGAGAGGAATAGCTTTTGTCTGTATCATTTTATCTCACCCTAATTTACAATCCCACTTCAGAACAAGTCTGATAGGATCTATTCAGACAGAAATATAGCCTCCTGCTTCTATATATGCAGAACCTATCAATGAACTTCTACAAATAAGTGTGCTTCTCCTGGAAAATAAACTGTGTCAGTATCATTCTGAGTACATCAGTTCTTAGCAGTTTCTCTATATCAAAATTATTCCAGATTAAAAAAAATTCAGAAGGCAATTTTTCAGATTTTCTGGAAATAAAAAATTGCTGTGCTAAGTCCCTACTGTTTCAAACCTCCTTGAAATCTTCTTTAAAAAGGTGGCTAGAGGCCTCAGGTGTTTCTCTAGACATTGCCATAACTATTCCATGCTCACTTATTATGAGCAGTGAATTTGTTGCTATTTTGTCTTCAGAAGAAGTTGAAATTTTATTTAAAATAGGCATAAATTAGCAAGTACCAGGTTCCCCTGGTATCAGAAGGGCAGAGCAAGACTCTCAGTACCGAGCAAAAGCAATACAGAACAGGACGTGGTGAAATGTCCTTGTGATTTATTAGTGCAGAACATACTTCATAGATAAAAACACTACAAGTTCTGAGCAATGCTGGCCAAGTTTCAAACAGTGAAGGCCAGCTTGAGCAGCAGCTGAGGTTATTTTTGTGTGTGTTTATATGGTCTTAAAATTCAGGCAATTTGTGGCTCTCCAGTTGTGTAATATTTAAGCTGCAGTGTAAGTGTTTGGTTTGATTTTGAATTGCCACCACATCTTTCCTTTCTGTGAGTGAACTTCACATAGTCTTATTACAGATTATTTTATTATATATGTATTACACATGAAAAATTATATATTTCTTTTTACAGATTATTTTCTTATTACAGATTCTTTTATCATCTCTTTAAACTACAGAAAACTTTTTCCTGTGACAGAGCAAACAGTGTGGTCCCCAGCACAAGGGTACCTTCATGTCTACTTGGATCTAATGCTAGGCTAACATTAAACCAGTAAATTAATAAAAAATGGTGGGAAAAGTGGCAACAGATTCAGCCAAGGTATTCACAAAATTGGTCAGAGATATAGAAAATGAAAGAACACCGAAAAATCTTATTGTTTTACTGTTCTTATATGCAACTCCCTCACTAAATTTATAAACAGAAGAGCTTGTACATTGCTGTACTTCACCTCAGTAATCCACTTGCTAGAAAATCTGAGACTCTGTCTCCAGCATCAACATACAGTATTCTGCAGCCCTGACAGTATTCCACCTCTTCATCTTCATAGGATGACAGATTTGAAACAGCTTCTATAAACCTGAAGTTTGAAGGGATTCCTATCTATGTCTTCCTCTTTGCAAGTAGAATGCAAAAATAGTATGTAACATTTCGAACTGAGGAAATCTTTTTGCCATTGATCAGAAATGCTAGGGGAAAGGTTTACTCAGCTCAGTTGTTTAGAATTTTAGTATATAAGTAGTGTTGAAGCACTTTCATTCAATCTGCATTGGTTTTCTGAGCTTCCATTTAAAATATTGTGCTTTAAAATGTTGGCTATGAAGAAGGAAGAAGATAAATGTGATCAATGAAAATTTACACACTCTGTGTCTACCCCAAAAATAGCAGAGATTTTTTAGTTGAGTCACACTCTTACAAATTCAAAATATGCATACAGTTCCATACCTAACCTGCAAGTACATTGACCAAGGCCATGTGCTCCTAATACATAATCATATTTAGAAGTCACTGCTTGATATTGGTGGATTTCTTTACTCCAGAGATAACTGACTCATTAGTTGCAATTTCCTCACTGCTCAAAAGAGTCTGAATACTTATATATAAGGAGCTTGCTAAGTTCCTTCAAGAGTTTGTATGACCTGATTGCCCAAAATAGGAGGGTGAGCCGAGTCAGTAATGCGGGAAATCTTTCTCAGTTCAATGTCTCTAAGTGTTTAAGCTCTGTGACCTTCATAAGACTTTGAGAAAAGCTTAAAATCATATGCCCTTTGAGGCTTTGCTGTATAAGAGCTATAAAGGTTGCATAACGGTTTTTTTGCCAAGTGGCATCTCAGAACTATTATATTAATAATGGGTAGTGTTCTTTGCAAGACTGATGCATTTATCTGAAGAACATCTTAAGATAGCTGTCAAATTAATGGTCATATTATTATTAATATTTATTTTAAAGGGGTACAACAGGATATAAGTAAAATGGGGAATGGAATGCTTTGGCAGGGAGGGGCAGTGTAACCATGACTCCTGTGGTTTGCAGCAGGTACAGGAGATTATATCTCTTGGGACCCCTGCTGAGGGTCGAAATTGAACCACAACTTCCCACTTGTTTTATATTTCCAAGACTTCCCTTAAACAAGAAGCATTTGAATTTACGTGTCTTTAAAAAAAAAAAAAAAAAAAGTCTGTTATTGAAAAGGAGAAGAGCCAGAAAAGTACAAGAACACCCTAGCAATCAGTGCCAGGTACCTGGCCTTCCCCCTTATAGCTTGGGGGCCAGGGATCCCATGGCATCTGCTGCTGTCCTTCAGAGAAGGAGATGTGCACAGCCCTCCCCTTTCTAAAAAAGGGTCATTTAACCTCCTATCTTGTGAAGTTTCAAGCACAAGAACAACTAAAAGCAACTCAGCACATCAGAGCAGCTTTCAGATGACGTAACAGTGTTTTATGCAGGATGAAGGCATGTAATCAATGAGAAAGCCAAATTTTTAATTCACACCATCCCAGCTGTCAGTGCTCTGTCTTATTAGAGGCTTTTTTCTGATGCCGTGCTGAGATGTATCAGCCCAGGTACTTTGGCCAGGACCACTGCCCCTGGCCTTTGTTTAAAGTCTGGTGAGTTCATAGGAGTTCATACTGATACACTATAACTACTGAGGAGCTCACAGACTCTATCTATAAACACGTACTTTTACATGCGTTGCTTCTTTAGTATAACCTAAAGGAAAATGTGTAGGGGCCATTACTTTCATTTTTCTTCATTAATGCTAATTAACAGTACAGATTACATAAATTCTTAAAAATACTGTCATTCTTCTAACAGAAAACAATGGGCAAGTCAGTGACAATCATAGAATCACAGAATGGTTTGCGTTGGAAGCACCCTTAAAGAGCACCTCGTTCCAAAACTCCTTGCCATGGACAGTGTATCAAATAATTCCAGATCTGAATAATCAATTGCTTAAACATTTACTTTTACAAAAAACTATCATTTATTAAGTACTCTGTGATAGGTGTTTACATAACAAGGTCTGAAAACAATAAGAGTAACAAAAAAGGAGGTGAATAAGGATGGTCAGGAGGAGAGTCAGACGTTGAGGAATACTACTGGGCTGCAGAGGAATATGTGTGATAATGTTGAGTAGCAGACAACATTGGCAAGAACTTATTCTAATAAGAAAAGGACACAGCTTTTGGAGTATTGAAGTCAGACAGAAATAGAAAGTGATGGGAAGAGCAGCCAGACAGTAGCAGCAGAGTTATTTAGCAAGAATATTAAACTCAGACAGAGAAAGTAGAAAATATGGTTCTCACTTTCCAAATTAGGCAAATTTTAGAAAATGAAGTAGTGCACGTTTTTCATATAATTTTGTGTGTAATTGCATACATGTGCTTATGAAAGTCAGATGGAGATGACACAGGTGTTTATATAATACTTAATTTAAGAAGCAGCCTCTGGAAAAACTCAAAGAACATGCTTTCTCAAAATACTGTCCAGTAGAAATTAACACAGATATTTGTTTTCATTGAACAAACAAAGAAAAAAGAAGGAGAAAATCTCATCCTTTCCTTATTCAACGCTAGACCATGAGCATCTCCAGGAGAATCCATGGAATCACATTTATGCAAAACTGACGGTATCATGTTCTGAATATTTGACCGTTATGATGTTATGAGGATTATTTCAGTTCAGTGTGAAATTGTTCAGTGATGATTTCAGTGCCACTCTCTAGAAAGCTACCAGGATGAGTGATATATACAGTAAGTATCTATTTCAGTGAAACAGAAGGCAGAGGAGCAACATATCATTCCCAGGTCTAAAGTCAGAAATGCTGTCCCTAGAGGATGAGGGAAAATCTACTTCCTCACCACCAAAAGTTTCTATTATACATCAGGTCCCAAATTTGAACACATATGTATGAAGTATACCAAAATTTCAGCCTCTGAACCAAGAAGAAACAGGTTCTGGTTTAGTTTTGAGCAAATTCTCCAAAGCAATTAAACAATAGAAAGATCTGCTGCATTATGAAAATGGAAGATTTTAGGTGTTATGAATACCAGGTATTTTGCTTTTCAAATCAACCTCTTAGATTTCCTATTCTGCCATGAGATTGCAGCAGTAATGTCTGACCAACAAGCCACAGAGATAGACCAATATGTAAAGGTTAACTTGAATGCAGTGCATTCTCTCCTGTCTTTGTACATTCACTTTCCACAACTTGCATGCTATTCTCTAGCTGTTCTGTATATCTGGCCAGATTAATACATGTATAAAAATCCTATCCTGTATAAAATACCAGTGCAGACGTGTGAGCTTCGCAGTTATTTCTAGACAACAGAGCAGTGTCTGTAGCTGTTTTGCAAATATAGATTGGTAATGACAGTTTTTGTTTCACAGTAGAAAAGGCCAAACTGTTCTCCAATGCCTGATGCAATGGTCCTAAAGTTTCATTTCTAATTAGTAAAGCAGTTTTATGGGGAAAAGAAACAGGCTTATGATGCTTCATTCTGCTCTGATAACAACTACAAACATATTCTGTATTTTATGAAGAAAAATGGCTTTTATAGGCTCTATGAGTAGCACATGTGTACAGGGGTTCAGCAGCCAAGTGCTTTAGCTATTTGTTTTCTTTATCCATTTGCTTTACCTGACCCTGGACAAAAACATAAGGGTTGAGTCTGTAATGTCTGTGGGATGGTATGCTGTTGGAAAGTCATGGAATTCCCCATAAAATCAAGCCCATTAGTCCTACCTTACCAGCACATTTCCCTAATCCTCACAAACTGATTAAACTGTGGGCTAGAAAGTCCGTTTTGTTCTTCCCAATACAACTGCAACTAGAAGTCAATGTTTTATTTACTAAACAATGCATTAGGACTCCTAATTCACAATTGAAAATCTTCAGAATGACATTACTTTTTTTTACAGGAAAATAATTACAACAAATTGCACACAAAATATGCTTCTACTAAAAAAAAGAAAAAGAAAAA
>VZTI01003898.1:9467-87436 GCA_013397865.1 Struthidea cinerea | reverse complement strand
AACCCAAAACAAACCCTCAGAAGTTTTTACTGCTAGAGGTCCACTTTAGAATATTTTTCCCTTGTGATCCTCAGGGCTCATTTAAAAGTTTTCCACCATCTTCATAATGTAAAATTTAAATTGAACTATGCAAGAGGGGAGAAGAAAATGGAAATTCTGAAAATTGCTTTGTCCTCTTGAATCTAAGCATTTTTAAAAAAGCATTTTTCATTTGAGATGAATATAACTCACCAGTCCATGCATTTCATGTCTCCTTTGCCACATTTGGCTCATAAAGGCCACACTCCCTATTTATTTCAAGCATCTAAGACACTTTCAGTTTCCCAGATCCCTTTGACCAGCCTGCAGTGCTCAGCAAGACAATGGCTGTCCCTGAAAAATGGCTGATGACAACAGACAATCCAAGCCCAGGGATGAAAACCTCGCAGGTTCAGAAAGAACTGCCCACTTTCACATATCAGTAACTACTCAGTAGCTCAGTAGTCTGTGTTCCTGTCCATTCACTGGCCTCCCAGCTTGCTACAGAGACAAGGGATATTGAACAGCAACAACTCACTCTGATAACTCTGGATGCCTTTGGTTTAGACTTGGTGCCCATAAAGACGAAATAACAGACATCCTAAAGTGTACTGATGTCCAATTACCCAATAACACTGTTTTCATATCTTATCAATTAAAAAAGAGACCCCAAAAAGTGATGTTTGAAAGAAAAGTCAGATTAAAGTCTGTTTCGACACTCAAGTAAGTAAAGAATGGTAGAAGATCTCAGCAATTTCATGACTCCATGCTTGAACTCTAAATTGTTTTCTACACCGGCGAGTATGACACGGTGGATAAGATCTCTCCACAAAAATAGTTCATTGCAAGGGGATGAGGCATAGATGAGATACTGGTAGCTTGCTAAAATGGGCAGAGAGCCATGGAAGCAAGTAGGCACATATTTCTCATGCAGTATAAGAGGCAAAAACTAGCTGTAAGTTTACTGTAGTCCTCCTCCAATGCACATTTTCCCCTTTCCCCAGTTACTCACCAGCTGCCCTACATACGACCCAGACATATTTGTTGTGTCAATTTAAAGATTCTTAAAAGACAATAGTGGCTAAAAGTACTGCTCCACTTTATTTACACTGTCTATGTTAAGTAATTCAAATTTCTGCTATGAGAAAATAGTATAATTAGTTGTTATTCAGGGCAAATAAACTCCACTTTTCTCCATGTTGCTTCCATTTTATACCAGCATGGAACCAATGAAACCAGTAGAACTCCCTTAGCATAAAATTGGCAGTGGAAATATGAATTAACTCTACTCATTAGATGGCTTCATCAGTATGGAAATGATAGTGGTTGCTCTGGCATCTCTCAGAGGAGAATGAGGTTGGATTTCTTCTACTGAAGGTTTCATTTCCACCTGCAAATCTCTGTTCCCACTAAAGGTCATGTAATAACATAACCATTCTCTATTCTTATTTTACCTCTCACTGATGGATACACAAATTCCTGCAGTGCAGGCCACTTCAAAGTCACGTTTAGCTTTGAAGTTGAATATTGTACACCTAAAAACCTCTGAATCTGCACCAAATATGAGCTGTTGACTTCCACTCTAGATCTGGATACTCAGTTTTCAGGATAGTTACCCACCTGGAATATGCCAAGCCCGCAGTCAGGTGCAAAAATTCCACTGAATAAAGTGAATACCCACTTAATCTTCTAAACTACTTTAGGAAGTTATGGAAAAAGTACACCTTAGTTTGCAAGTACAATATATGAGCTGTGTAAATGGAATTTCCTCAGAACAAGACCACCCTGTTGCCCACGGGTTCAAAAGCCTGGGACCATCATAGCTGTCTTAGAAGATTCTAAGCTGGTCTTTAAAGATCTCTTCCTAGGACAGATAATAGGAGATAATATTGCCTCTGGAAGCACTTACTGAAAGATATTGTTGAGCTCATGAAACTCTTCTCTTCCACTCTAAACTCTTCTAACTCTCACCTTCACCTCAGTTGTTTAAGAGATTCTTCCAAAAAGCAGTCTAATTAATATGAATTACATCTACCACACACTGTTCTTTATTTTATCCTCTCTCATCACTGTTTAAAAAAAAAAAGAGAAAAAAAGACATTCTGGGGGTAGTGTGCAAAAACATTAGGAACTACCTCTTGCTCCTGTGAAGTTGAAAGGAAGAAAAAATGCAATTGTTTTCCTTTGGGCTTGTCAAAGACAGGCCAAATACTGATGCAAATTAAGCTGTTATACAAAGGAATACATAATTGTACAACTACGGAGAGTAACAACATTTATAGGATTTCTTATATTTGAAATGCTAGTCATGAAGGCCCACGGAATGCTAGGAATTTTTTTTAAAGAAGAAATACCCCAAAAACATCTACTCAGCATTTACATACTGTAAAGACAAACCATGCACTACAGTGTACTAATTTATAAAGAGCCTTCAGACATGCTGTGCACATTGACGTGACTCTGGGTTGCTTCACTTTGCTGACATAATTTCCATGAAAAGGAGCCATAAAAGGAGAGAGAACAGCATGGCTCTTCTAGGGAGGAAAAACCTCTGTTCTTGGAATTTACAGAACTAGTTCATTTGGGAGGAAAGCATGCATTTGTGGATGAGAATGGTAGAGCAGTAATAATCCACAGATATTTATTCATTGGTAATACGATTTTAAAAGAAAAGAGGTGAAAATGAACTTTGGAAAGACAAATCTGACTTTAGAAAGTATTTATTCAAAAACTGAGTGTATTTGGGAAACATTACTGCCATAGTCTGGTCTATAAAAGAAATTGTCTCACTAGAAAAATTAACTCCAAAAGTCTTGATCTAAATTTGGACTGAGACATGAGACTTCAGAAACATATTTTTCCTATTCATTTGAAGCTTACTTCCAGCAAAAGATTGTGCACCATTCTTCCAGTGGATACCTTCCTACTTAATTTTACTGTTATCATCTTCAATCTGTAGAAATTTAGATAAGTTTAAGATGCTGATTCTTCCCACATGTAGAACAACATGTTTGAAATTAAAATCGGTAAATTCCCATTTTCAAAGGACAGCTTTCCAAATAGGAATAAAGAGTGACTTCCCTTCTCCGTAATTCACAGCAGTATGTGTTAGTTTCTGCAAGGGTTCCCTCAGAAAAAAAAAATGCACTTGCCTGGCCAAGCACTTTTCAGATAAAGTGCCTGACTTGCAGCCAAGGAAGATGTCACTTTGGATACCCTGCAAAAACAACAGACAGCCTAACTTAGCAATGCAGCTCATTTGAATAATCAGAGGTCCCTGTCTCTTAAAGAGGAAGATTCATTCTCTATGGCAACAACAATTTAGAGCTAAGTGTTCTACAGAATTTGCCAAACAGAGAAAACAGAGCAATAAATCATAGAAACGTGATTTTATGTAACTTAAAGAAACTGTAATCCTTGTTCTTACTAAATATCCTCAAAAGTCCTCCGAAGCTAAATAGAATATTCCTATGGAGTTCTGGATCATCTGAGTAATTCTTTGCCGGAAAAAACCCAAAACAACATCAGCAACAACCATTCAAACAAAAAAACAAACAAAACCTTCATTGAAACCCCAAGAGAAAGGATTAGCAAAGAGTAAGAACATAAGTCGCTGTAAAAATCCTCTTCAAAATTCTTTTCCCTTCTAAGCTTCATGGATACCAATAACAAATGTATCATTAACATTTTATACAGCATATTAAAATCCAATTAAAGATAACACTTATTTTTGCCATGCAAATTACTAGAAATAAATCCAAGAAGGTGTGGAGGTTAATGTGGTTTATTTAAGATGTTGCTGTATTTCTCTCCTTTACTTTTCCCAGAGATTTTTCTGAGATTATTCCCTTTTTTCCTAAATATGCCAAAAGTTTAAAGAATTAGCCTTCTGGAAACTTAAGGGCCTTTGTTTTCCCCCATCACTGACTACACTTATGTGTGTTTCAAGTGATAAAATGAATACAGATTTTCTGCTCCTTGATCCCTCTGGACTTGTCAGAATTTTTTAAGAGGTGTCTCCAGGATCTGACTGGAGAGGGCATTGCTGAAATGCTGCCAAAGCCATCTTTGCACCTAAGTGACAATTCAAGCTTATCTACAGAATTTATTAACAGAAGAGAAACCAACAAAGCATTCAAATGTATGATAAAAAAAAAATCACTCTGTTCTTGACTGCCCGTCTTTCAGTCCTTTCTTTCTTTCATAACTATTACTTTAGCTCTTCTGTCACCACTTATTCTTATGTAGCATAAATCATTAATATGTGTAGAGAAAGCAATCTTGAGACACTGCTCAAGCCTACAGTTTGTGTTGTAAGGAAGTATTAATTAAACAAGCCTATTTTTCCTTTTTTTTCCCTCCCATTTTCATGAAAGGAAAATATTAAGAGCTACTCACTGCTACAGAAAGTAATTTTCTGAAAACTCCAGAATGAAACTTATTTATAATAATACTAAAAATTTTCAAATAAGGTTATTTTCAGACTGAGTTTCCATCAGTCTCCATCTAGGTTACAGCTAGATTTATAACAACAGTTGATAGCACGCCACAATTTTTGCAGAAACCTTACTGATTTCCTAAGGTAACCAAACACTGAGAAGACTGTGCAGATTAACTTCTTGCGGGAAATTCTATCTATCAGCCTTGGCATATAAACTAGGGCAAAAACCAAAAAGCTGTTTGAGACATAAGAACTAGGGAGGAAGCAGAAGTGCAAAGTGCCTCTGCCAAAGCTGTAACAGCTGCAGTTCCTCTGCTAATTGACATCCCTCCATATGACTCCACTCATGATATAAACAAATAGAGAGTAGTGGTACAAATAAACTTAGACAAAGGATATGAGCTAGGAAGGCCACCTACATCATTTGGGCAGATAATGTTAAAAGAACAGGCTGACCAGCTGGGATTGTGTATCCAAGACAAATCACTTTTTAAATGGCCAAGTTCACTTAAGAGTGTGAACTCAATCCTTGCATGTTCCTTCCAACTTGGAATAATCTGTGATTCTGTGATTCTGTGAAGATGAAAAAGAAGCGATACAGAAGCAGATAAATTAGACCATCAGGAAATGTTTCATGAAAATGTCTTTGCAACACCTGATGTTAATTCTCATGGAAATTAAGTAATTTCAAAGTATGCTAGTATTTTCAACGAAGACATCATGTTTCAAGGACATAATCCTACAGAAGTTGCATGCTCCCATCTGGCATTTGGCCATCAGGCTTGTCTCACAGAAATCCCAGTTAGGGTTTTCTGCTGGAGTAAGCCTCTGTGTCCACATGTGCCCCAGTGAAAGTCACAGCATCTGGGGAAAAACTCTGCTTTTCATGGGAGCAGAGGTTAGAAAGCAACTCTGAAATACTAACTCTGTTTTGTGGGGCACTTGCTGGCAGGGTCTTGAAAGCAGCCGTTTACCTTCTGTGTGTCCACTCTCTGTATCATGTGTATATTTCCCAATTCAGAGACAGGCACCATTTGCTTCATTAGCCAGTAAGTTAAATCCTCAAGAAATTACTGTCCTACTAGTGGTGGAATAAGCTCATCAGTGAGAAGTTTTGTTGCTGCTACTGCAGCCTAATAGAAACCCGAATAACTGCTGATGAATGTAAACTTCTTTCATTTCAGATTAAGGTAGAATGTGAAGTATGGAAACAGGTATTTAGCATGTCCATATTTTTGCAGAGAAAGCCAAATACCACCTGCAAGCCTCCGTGGGGCTTGCAGAGCTGTTGTAAAGCAGCAAACAATGCCACTTCTACTGGTATTAAACTAGCTATTCATTCCCAGGAACTGCATATTTAACAGCATTTTTATTAATGCTTGGGGAGTACAGAATTCAAACCAGTTTGCTTCTCTCTCTTTCTGCCTGGTCTTGTCACGCGTAGTTCTCTGTTGGGCTGCTGCCCAAGGAGTCCTTAGTTAATTGAATATAATTATTCTGCATCCTACTTTCAAATGCTAATGCCGTTTCACCTCTCCTTGTAACACGATACAGATGAAAGCCCCAACTGTTGTCTGGTACATGTAATTCTTTCCTCTTCAATACATTCACCTCCATAATAAAGCAGCAGTTTGCTGGGTGTTGTTGATCTTTAAGTATAATGTACAATGATGACTAAATTAGTAATGAAAGGTAGTTAAAAGCATTAAAACATGGATAGTTGTTCAGTGAAAGATGAATTTTATAAGCATTCAGCACTACTCTTTCTGTCATTACTCATTAATAAATTAACAACGCAGTCAATTAACATGTTCATCTTCACCTGAGATTGACAAGCTGTAGAAAGCAGGGAGGACACGGAGGATGCTTTTTCACTGAGAGAGAGTCCTCAAATATCAATAAACGTCTGTCAGGGCTGAGAGAGCTCTTAATCAGTTTGGAACATCTAGATGCCCAGTTAGTGTTGCATTGCCTCTAAAGAGGTCTTCTGTGTCACTTTAAAGGAGGCAGGGCTTTGCATTTCATTTTGGTGCTGGTATTTTGGTTTGGTTTGGTTTTGTTACTTTTCTTCTTTTTTTTTTTTTTTAAACCACGTTTTAAGACATGTTTCAACTTAAAAGAATTATTTAAGGGTGCTTTGAAAGATTATGCCACAAAATTATTTCCCTACACATAAATTAATAGATTTGGACAGAAAATATTCCTTCGTATTTATTTTCTTTATCCTGCAAAAAAATTCTGAGATTTCAAGAGAAAAATTATTCTAATTTGAGATTTTCAATAAAAATCTCACCTTTTTCTTTTTTTTTTTTTTTTTTTTTTTTTTTTTTTGTGAAGCACTTTTTCAGCAGTGCTCCTAGTGATCTTTGAAAGTCTTCTTTTAAAGAACAGTCCTTTCAAAATACATTTGGAAATGGTAAAGCAAGTTTTCAAGGCTGTTACTCTAAAGATGCTCTTCAGAAAGCTTGAAATAAATTTTTTATAAAGCGTTTCATTTTGAAAAAGAAAACAATTGTGATATTATTCAGTGCAAAAAGAATTTCAATTAAAATATTCTGAGCAGTCCTGCCAATAATGTAATCCTTCTGACAGCCTGTGCTGTGAACAATACTGGGGAAGATATTTACTTAAAAATGCATGTGCAGGCAATTCCTGACGCTAATGGAAATGGAAAAGCTCCTGTCCTACGTACCTAATTCAAGATTTTGGGGAATACCTGTGAAATGCTTCTGGCAACTTAGAAATGTCTAAATGCATTAAAGCCACTTTTATTCCTCTTTCTTAGTCATTTTAAACATCTAGGCTCCGTGTAGATATTATTGTAAATATTAAAACGCTTCAGCACTGTGTTGATATGTTTCAGATAATATGTTTAATTTTAACATGGAATACTGCCTTACCACGGCCTACTGTCTTAACTGTTTCACTACTTGGTATATAAAAATGTTGGCATATGCTGCCAGTGGCCTTGCAAATGATGTAGCCCCAGGACAATGTGCTTGACCTCCTCCTGTCAGTCAGGGCTTTTTAATTATCCAATCTTCCACTCCAAAAGCGTTACCCGAGTGTGAAGTTTTCAGCATTTGCCTAACAACGTTCTTCTATCATTTCGGTTTTCCGGCATGTATCTGATTGTTTCAGCTGGATGAAGGTATGGCAGAAGGAGTCAAGGTGTCAATCCCATGAGCACACGCATAGCATAGACTTCACCCCATGGCAGCTGGTTCAGTGGACTTCGCCAGAAAACTGAGGAAGGACAGATGAATTTGCTCTTACAGGATAATTCCAGATACAGTGGTTCAGTGAAATAACAGTAGTACTTATGGGTTAATGTTCAGATCTTGCACTTTACACTTGAACAAAAAGAAGTAGAAAGCCTTATTTTTGTTTTGATAATCTCCAGTTAAAGGGTGTAAGTTCAACTCCCACCAGCAATTTTACCTTATGTGTCTTATAAATCTCTTTAATACGGATTGAAAAATATGTTTCTGGCACTTCTACATACAGATTCTGTGATAAAATCAGAGAAAAAGCTGTGGCTTCTATGTAAATAATCATCAGGCACTTAATACAAACATTCATAACATCAGTTAGAGAAGAAAAGTTCATAACCTTCTAATTTCTAGTTATTTCATTTGTCCAGTTTCCTTCCTGGACATCACTGCAGGTCTGTGGTGCCAGCAAAATCTACTGCTTTATTACTCCACAGACATGTAGCCTGTCTTCTAGCCTTACTTCTACAGTGGACATCAACCAAAATCATAAGATACTTAGAATAATTTGTATCTCTTATAGCCAAAAAGATCTTTTCCTTTTTCACTTGTTCATTACACCTAAGTGCTAATTACTTTTTATTTGGATTAAGATGGTATTTAGTGTCTGTCTCCAAACCCCACGGACAGATAAGGAAATCTGCTGGATGGTTTCAAAGTCATACTGACTAGTCAGAACTGCAGCAGACTGCAAACTCAAATGCCTTTGTCTTTACTTGAAAGACAAAAGTTTCCCCTGCATCTTTGTCTTTGCAAAGCACATACAGAAATGTGTGATGGCAGAAATTCAATCCACACCAAAATGAAAGCTGTTGTCTTGATGAGTTTCTGCCTCATTTATGGGAAAAGGAGATATGGTTTAAACACTACTGACTTGTTTAGTCCTGCTGTCTTCTTCTTTTGCAGCTGCCTTTTCTAAATGGTGTACTGGCCAGGCAGGGGATTCTTGAGACCATTCATCATGGATTCCTCATGTCTTGGATAAGTTCTGTTTGCTAACAATCAGTTTATAAAACTTGCACCTATTTATTTCTAAGGAATACTATCTCACCGAGATCTGTAATTTTGTAGTTCCTTTCCCAGTCTTACAAACAGTCTTATGAATATTCCATTAATTGGAACATATTGAAAACTCAGGGAAGCAGAGAGAAACACTTAAGAGTTGCTTGTGTTTCCCTGTGTCCCATTTTGTTTTGATGTGCATGCTCTTTCCATTTTTGTGAGCTTTTTTCCTGAATTTAATTTGATAAAAAAAGTTATTTTCATCTTTAATTTCTTATGATTAAGTCAAAATTATGGGAAATACCGATGAGAAAAAGTAGGGCTGTATTAGCAGTAAGAGATTATAACTCGTTACTGCCTACCAGAAACTGCTACTACAAAAAGGCTGCTCTTCCACCGCATGTGTAGAAAACAGAATACAATGAAACACTTTAGATGCAAAATTATTTACTTGCTAACTAACATCAGTAATTAAAATAATCAGCCTCCAATGCTTATGGGACGACAACATATGTATTTGTTATTCTCTTCAGTAATGCAAAGGAGTTCTTAAGATGACTCTGTAAGTTGAAAGCACAGAAATGATAATGTAATTGCTGACCATTTCCTTGTGGAATTAGAAGGTTTGCCATGGAGAACATGCATTCATTGCACTGTTGGCATTCAGTCAGGTGGTGCAAACTAAGGATGCCATGTGTAGATATGAGTCAGTTTTGTGACAAAATGTGAACTATTGCTTGAACAATCATTTTGCACTAAGAGTAAACAAATTTTGAAGCAAATGGTGAGAACCTTTATAGTCCTGTTGCAGCATTCTTTAACAAAGTTTACAGCAGAAATTAAGTTAAAACAGCACCCCACGAACTAACGCTCCTGATGCCTTGTCTCACATTTCTTTCTCTGTCATTAACTTGGTCTGGTAGCCGTTATCCAGACAAGTGTGTATGCAAATATTGAGAGTATCTCCTTAATAGTGCACCATCTTGACTTAGATGGTGCTTTAATATGGAGCTTGATGGCCATTTGGTGAAAGCGGCTTTAAACTAAAGTGTTGCTGGTACCTGAGCTGGTAATGAAAGAGGGATAAAGCAGCTCAAGTTTCAACACTGCAAAACACATTGCATGTGCAGCTTTTCAGCTGCTTACACAATTACTCTGATAAGAAACCACATTCTGCTGCTCTAATGCTGTTCTGCATCATGACCACTACCATTCTCCTGTCCCTGGAAAGAGACTGCCTTGAAGGAATAATTCAGAGATGTTACTTTATGCAATTTATAAATTGCATTCACTCTTGCAATGACAACAAGCCTCATTTCATTAGCACTGTAGAGTTTGTCTGCTGTTTTTACTACCTTTATCAGGTGCAGGATGGAAAGTGGGAAACTTCGTATTGCACGTCTTGTTTTGAATATTTATGATTACATTCATGTTTAGACAAATGTAGGCCTAAAGGGAACCTTCTAAATTATCTGCTTCAAGACAGGAACGAGCATGCATCAAACACTGAAGAAAACACTTTTCTTTGCTGACCTGGAATAATTTTTAGTATTACAGATTCTACAGCTTTCCTACGCAGCAGATTCCATTGCTTTACTACGCTGTTACTAAGATGTATCTAATATCTAGCCTCAGCCTTTTTTCTTGATTTTAAAGAAAAGATCTGTTTAAAGATCTGTTTTATCATATCCTCATAGATTGCTTCCCTGTTCTAGCTTAGACAAGCTGTAATTTTTCACCTTCCTTTGTTTTGCTGTCCTTCTCTTGATGCAGACTGACCCACTTTTTCTTGAAATGTGGACTGTATTCAAGATGCCACTTCAGCAGCAAAGAGTAAAACAGCTCATACTTGGAACTGGAAAGTAAACTCTGATCACCATCTTGCTTGGAACATGCTCAAGACAGGGGAAATTTCTGGAATACTGCACATCAAAAATCACTAGAAATCTCTACTGTACTTCTGCCGACAATAATTTTTTCTCAAGGATCTAAAACCTGGGAAAATAAAGGAGTAGAAAAAATATATTTCTGACATGAAGACCAAGTCCTTGCCAAAGAGAAAGCTGCAACGTCCAGTACATAGGAAGATTCAAGTACTAGGTCTTAACATTTCCAAATTCCTCTCTTAGAAGGATCTGTTTTGACTGCCATTGTCTCACGTCAAACTTCTCCTCAGGTAAACAGATTGCAGCAGAGACCTGACCAGAAAATATCAATCCAAAATATTGAAATCTTCTAGATCTCAAAGAACTCAAAACAGACAATGGGAAAACATCATATAATTTTGCCACAGACCAGTCAAAATCAGGTTTGCTTACTTTTTAAAAAAATATTTTAAAATTTTTTTGTCCTGATAGGTATGGAGAAAAAGAAAGAAATCTGTCAAGTAAGTCAACAAGCAGACATAGAAAAAATAACACAGAATATAACTGGGCTTTAATTAAAGTGTTTCCTCTGAATTTCTATAAGACAGTGGAAGCCTGAGCCAGCAATTTATTTTGGGTAATTAAATCTGTTTCCTTCCTTCACATTTTCTTATAGCAAACAATATTTATGCCAATCTTTTTCAGAAAATGTAATGCGTTTGGAAATAGTTGAATAAATGTCTCTCAGTAATGATAGAATAGAAGTCCAAATCTGCAGTCTGAAAATGTATTGAAGGAAGAAAATATTAAGCAGAAAGAAAAACAGATTATTGTCATACTGGAATGCTGGTAACACTGCACAGCAAAGCCAAGCTGAGGTAGTCAATCATGCATTTGAGAAAGCTGTACCTGATCAAAATAATGAGGGCACAGGTAATTTCAATAGAGCACTTGAAGCAAAAACAGAAAGACGCTGGTGTTAAGGCTCCTAGGAATTGCTATTGACAGCTCTGGGTAATGATTCATGCAGGGTGAACTAATAAAAGCATTACTATGTGTGGTTTAAGATTTCAAGTCTGTAGTAATTACTTATTTTTACAACAAATATCACTTACAGAGTGACAATACAGAGCACTACTATTTTATCCAAAGTGGGGATTTTTTACACTAAAACAGTAAAATATTATCAGTAAGTATTCTCATCTTCCTACACCTGCCACTACTTGTTTTTATAAAAATGAACTCATAAATTTTCATCTTTTAAATATCTGTGGTCCAAAATCAAAAATTATTCAAAGTTGGTCTGGAATTTTGCAATCTCTTGAAACAATAGCTTAAAATAAACATACAGTGACTTTGTACATGTGGGGGGGGTGAGTGTGGAGGAGGTTAGGAATGAAAATTTGGAAGCAAGCTCTTCTTCCAGTGATAGTTGTTCGTGCAATGGAGATCAGATTCACCAGCTTCATAGGGAATTTATTGCAGAAGAATGACGGAGCCTGTAGCATTTTGTCCGGCTTATCTACTCTTCTTATGTCGACAGTTCCTACAGTGCCTTGGAATCTGCATAACACGGCTGTTCTTTCAGCGGAGAAGCAGACTGAGGCAGTGTCCTACTGGAGCAAGGAAGAAATATGGGATAAAATAATAGGCAACAAGGCTACGTCTTCCGCAGGTAGAAAAAAAATTTCTGGCAAAGGCGGAGAATTTTTCCTCACATTATGAAATGAGATAGTGCTCTTCCAAAGAGGAGAGTTGAACAGTGGCACAGCAGATTTGCCATTCTGTAGCTGCTGGAGGGTGACAAAGGGTAGCAAAATTCTAGTGTCAGCTGGAGGTTCCCCAACGCATGTTTAAATTTTTATAAATAATCTAATATGGGGTATTTGTGTGTGCATGTGTTAAGGGGGAGGAGTCCTCCCAAATCCGTCAAACTGTATGGAAGCTCTAAGACTGCTTCAAAAATCTTTAAGCTTAAAACTTATGTTGGTTATGAGATACAAAGAAGGATAGAGCTGGGTTGTTAGCTCCCAGCTGTGAATCTTGTCGATCAGGAAGAAACTCTGTGGAGTCACAACAGTCAGTCAGACCATCCTTCTGTGCAGGACCTCTGCAGTAAAACCATTTTTTAACATTGTTGCAGCAAGTACACCTATCACTCAATAACTCTTCCCAGATGCTCCATTCCATAGTAGGAAATACAATGTCAACTGGAGAATGAAGTAGAAATGTCAGAATCAAATAGAATGGGCACAAGGATGATTTGGTTGTCACTTTTTTTACTTCAACCTTTATTGACCTTATTTTTTCAAATTATGAAAACATATGGACATTCTGGATTTCTTTACTGATTTTTCTATTGTTCTCTGAGAAAACAAAGGCATGAAGTTATATAGTGCCCAAAATACCAGCCAGAACCTGTACTTTACTCTAAGTCACTGGGAAAGGCACATGATATTCCTCTGTTTCAGAGAAATATAGGTCAGCAAGGTTAAGGAAACCCTTTTGTTTTGGCTTTGACTCCTTAGGACCAAATCACTGGAGATGACATCCGCACTTTGTAGTAGTGGTCAGTTTTGTTCTACTTCATTCCGCAGGTAACACCTGTAGATAGAAAGGATTTTTGGTCCTGGAGCCCCATAAAGCGAAGAATTTAGCAAGAAACTGTTGCTTTCCTACCACAGGCTTAATAGCTAATTTTTACTGGGCATCTTAAGTGTTTGGCTACAGTTTAGCAACAAGATTAAAAAATCAAAGGTCATAAAATAGTCTATAGGAAGACACACTGAAAACAAATGCTCATGCCTTCATTTAATAGGAGGCTCAAGCACTTTTTTTAGATGTCCAGTAAATGCTAGATTTAATGCGAAAACTATTATAAACAAGCCCACACTATCCAATTCTCCGTTCATGATTTGGATGTATTAAATTTGGGAAGGTATAACAATGACTTATGGTTGATGTTAAATGAAATTAACCCTTGGTAATCCAGGCATTTCAGTAACTCAATCTTTGTGTACAAAGCATGTGATCCTCTCCCCTTTCTGACTCACTTTTTCTGTACACTTACATACAGCCAAGAAAATGCCTTATTTAGCAGGGAGGAGGCATTAAACAGACCTTCCTAGAAAATCACATGTCAGAAAATATATATTATTTTTCTCCTAAATCTTGTTTACGAGAAGCATAACACTGCAAGAATTTATGTCAGTGAGAAAAGGGTGTATTAAAGTCGAAAAAAGGTAAGGTTGTGTCCCATGACCTTTCTTGGTGGTGCTGTTTCCTGGGGTTTTTGTATAGAGAGTGTTGGCTGAGGTTAGAGAACAGCAAATATTTGTACTAAAGTTAACTAAGGGGGGAAATGGCGTAGCAAAATGGTTTAAATCCCTTAAACCACGTACTATCCCATCAGACAACTTTCTCTAAGACTTAAGCCAGGAAACTATTTTGACACTGTAGCTTTGCATTTGGGAAAGAACTCAAAAAATCCCCAAAGGTTAACTTTTTCAGCATATGACACCACTAAATTGTCTACAAAATTGTCTTAAAATGGATTTATTGAATCCATGACTAATTCTATGATGGACTTGTCTGGAATGATAGAATATTTTACCAACATCAGCCAGTCTGGAGAAAAATTATGTTCAGTCTTTTTAGAAATTTGTCATATTCTCCTTTCAGTAATTAGCCCTTGCAATCCTTCTGACAAGACCAGAGGAAGAATTATTTGGGGAACTTTATTTGCATATTATTTTAGATGTTCCCTTTGAGGTCAGGATTTTGTTCCTCTTTTAAAGTTTTTCTAAAGAGAAAAAAAAATATATAAATCCCTATAGAACAAAGCAAATCAAACTATCATGAATCTTACTTTACCCAGATCCAGTCCCACAACTCTAGGCTTTTCTTCTTAACACGTTTCTCAGGGCAGTTTCTAGTTTTAAATTTTTTACCTTTTTTACAAAATAAATGCCACATAAATGCATAAAGACAGTTTCTGTATTACTATATTGTTTTATAGTTAAAGAAAAAAATGCTTTAGGGCGTTGGGCAAGTAGTACTTTTTTCCTACACTCAGCCTGATAGAGATAAAAGATCAACTTGCAAATATTAAAATCATTGTGCCTGTCAATGATTTGCTGGTCAGAACAGCAAAATAGGCTGAGGTCTAGAAAAAAACATTTTTTAATCTACTTAGTAGAGAGTGCTTAATTTAAATTCAATTATACTAGAAGCTTTGTTTATTAGAATGCTTTTAGTCTAGAATACATTAGGAATATTCCAATGTGCAGTAAACATGTATGTACTCAGTCTGGAATGAAGATATTAGGAAGAAATTCTTCACTGTGAGGGTGGTCAGGAGCTGGAACAGGTTGCCCAGAGAAGCTGTCAATGCTCCATCCCTGAACATATCCAAGGCCAGGCTGCATGGGACTCTGAGTAACCTGATCTAGTGGAAGGTGTCCCCTGCCCATGGCATGAGGGTTGGAACTAGAACTTTTAGGTCACCCCCAACCCTAAAAATTCTTAAATATTATGTGCGCATATTAGTTCTCTCCCACCTATCTGCCTTACCTACAGCACATATATTCTTTTTCCTCTTCTGTCTTGTTCATTCAGGAAGATCTCGAAGTAATTACTATTGCTGAAAGGATTAATGGAAAACAAATGAGTTCTAACACCTTCTGTAAAACACAGCCAGTATTGTGGTTCTTATAAAACTAGTTTCAGTAATAAACGCAAAATAAGAACAACTGTTCAAATGTCACCATGACTGTTGCCTTAATAGATTCCATACATATATTTGTGCAATGAGCCATGACTGTGCAGCAACGTCTCAGAACAAACATAAATTTCAGAAACTCATGAACGACAGTGAAGCACCATTTGTCTGTATGACGACTACACAGTCTGATATGTGCTGTCTCATGGATTAGTGAAACTCAAGAGAAATGGTGCTAAAATGTGACAATGTCTCCACAAAGTGATTGGTCTCTGCCTGTAAAGTGTCAACATTCCAAGCTTGGTTTAAAAATATTGCTTTAATTTTATCAGGTTTTTTTCTGTCTGGATGGGACATAATTTAAAAACTAATTTTTGAACATCAACTGAAAAAGGAAAAAGCTTTTGTTCTTAGCTAGTTCATCAAAATGTCAGATAGAAGTGCCTGCAATAAAGACCAAAATGTGTTCCTAGGAGCAATAGGACAGGGTGGAACCTTCCTAAAAGTCATAAAGAACTATTTCCAGCATAATACCCTTTTCTAAATTGAAAGGGGTAAAGATCACCTGTAGGATAGTTATTTTATTTTCGTGCTTCTTTGGAAAGCCCAAAAGCTTTGATCTGATCTGGTTTCTACTTCGTCTCTAGCAGGATATATATAGAAATCGGACTGTACAGAAAGCAGACTTCCTCTCTGCCTTAATGCAAAAGAAGGCAACCTTCATGCTTTTTGAGTTGTTCCGTAGATCATCCTTGTATACCTGATGCATTTATTTCAGTTTGGGCCAAGAAGTGTCTCTGAGATTCCCAGTGAGGTTTATCACCATGGTCTTGTGCAAAAAAGTTCATGTTGTCTCTTTCTATTGAAAGTCATTTGTGTAACACTTTACTCTTGTTTTTCTTGGAGTGAAGTCAAATCACAGTTATTCTGCTGTGACTGAATTCACTGAGGTCAGCACATTTTCCTTTGCTTCCAATGAATACAACTCAGCTATACTCTTACTACTGACACTTGATTACAGGCAATTTTGCATTTTAGGTATTTGCATTTCAAAACCACATTCTGCCATTCCAGTTATTAAGCAGATTGAATCTTAAATGTAAGAAATATTTTGCATACCTTGAACCCTCAAAGGCTGCCAAGAGCCTTCTGTCATGCGAAGTCCACATGCACTGCAAATGGGAGCTCCCCTGGCTTACAGACCCTGGGCCAGCATTCTCCTACTCCAGACCCTGTTGAATAAGGGATGTCCTTGGAAAGATTAAATAGACCAATGAGTAAATCAGCGACCCCAGATTATGTGTCAAACCTCACCTGGCACATCTCAGATCATACATACAGCTGCAGTGACAAATATTAATGCAATGAAATCAAATAATAAGCTCATCATGTGGTCCCCATCCCTGACAGATCAGACAGCTGAAGTCCAAGTGCTAAGGATCACATCCATAATGCACAGAATGAACTGTTCATAACCATGTTGTGCAGGTGTCTGATGCAAGGCAAAGTAATCTGGCAAAAGGGAATGTGATGTCAAAGGTATCTAGAGCCAGAGAGTGGAAACTAAACATTGCCACCTCATGACATGACAGGGGAGTCATCAGGATGGGAATCATGGTGAAGAGTCCCCCAGGGGGCAGACGGCATCTATCCCCACCCTGCCCCTGGGTGTATCATGGGTCTCCAGTGCCCAGGGCTTCCAACATGCCAAAGACAGCTTTTCCTATCCATCACAGCTGGCTATGAAGGTGCCTCCCGATCTACTTTCAGATACAGGATGAGAAATGCATCCATTGCCTCCAAAGAGGTCTTACCTGTGGGTTTAGCAGGAAGGCTATTTTCCTAAATAACCTTGATAAGTTTAGACTGAATCACAGAATCACAGAATAAGCTGAGTTGGAAAGGATCCACATGGATTATCAAGGCCTATTCCTGGCCCTACACAGCCCCTTATCCCAGAGTCACACTACGTGCCTGAAAGCATTTTCCAAACACCTCTTGAACTCTGTCAGGCTGGTGCTGTGACCACTTCCCTGGATAGCCTGTTCCAGTGCCCAACCACCCTCTGGGTGAAGAACATTTTTCTAATTACCCAACTTAAACCTCCCCTGAAACAACTTCAGGCCACTGGTCACCACAGAGAAGAGATCAGTGCCTGCCCCTCCTCTTCCCCTCACAAGGAAGTTGTAACTGCAGTGAGGTCTGCCCTCAGTCTCCTCTTCTCCAGGCTGAACAGACCAAGTGACCTCAGCCACTCCTCACACGGCTTCCCCTCAAGGCCCTTCCCCATCCTCGTGCCCTCCTTTGGACACTCTCTGACAGCTCAGTGTCTTTTCTGTATTGTGGCACCCAGACCTGCCCCCAGCACTCGAGGTGAGGCCGCCCCAGTGCAGAGCAGAGCGGGACAATCCCCTCCCTTGTGCGGCTGGTGATGCTGTGGCTGATGCCCCCCAGGACACAGCACTGCTGACTCAGATTCAACTTGCAACTGACCAGGATCCCCAGGGCCCTTTCTACAGCGCTGCTCTTCAGATTGTCATTCCTCAGTCTGTCTGTACATCCAGGGCTGCCCCATCCCAGGTGCAGAATCCGGCACTTTCCCTTGTTGAACTTCATATGGTTCGTGCCTGCCCAGTCCTCTCTTTTGTCAAGGTTTCTCTGAAGGGCCTCCCTGCCCTCAAGGGAGTCAACATCTCCTCCCAGTTTTGTCTCATCTGTGAACTTGTTTAGTATCCCTTCCAGTCCTGTGTCCAAGTCATTAATGAAGAAGAGCGGAGGGCTGAGGATGGAGCCCTGTGGACCCCCCCTAGTGACAGGTCACCAGTCTGATGTCACCCCATTCACTGCAACCCTTTGAGCCTGACCCCTGAACCAGTTGCTCACTCCTTGCATGGTGAGTTTATCCGGCTAAGCACTGGATATTTTTTCCAGAAAGATACTGTGAGAGAGACAGTATCGAAAGCTCTGATGAAATCAAAAAATATTACATCCACTGGCTTCCCTTGGTCAACTAGGTGGGTCACCTTGTCATAAAATGGAATCAGGTTCAATAAGCAGGACTTTCTTCCCCTTAGCTGTGAACAATAATTTGGTGTTTGCCTTCTTTGCACCCCTATCTAGAAGGAAAAAAAGTGCTTTTATGCACTTCTGGTGCAGTCTTATCCTCTCTTTTCACATCCTCAGAGCTGGCAATGTCTTGCAGTAATAAGCACTGGCAAGCAGCCTGGAGGACACTGGCCAGGCTGGTACACTGATAGTTTCCTCTGGATGTGGGTTTGTGCATGTTGTGTGAATTAAGAAAGGAAGGTATAAGCCAGAAACCTAACCCATCTGATTTATACAGTCCTTGATTAAATCAAGTGATTATGGTATCTCCCACCGATAGGTGATACGGCAGGAGAAAGAGTATAGTTGGTACATGGAAAGCATGTGACTGAACCAAATTTACAGCCTTGCTTCTGAATAGAGCCATTATCTCATGTGTGTGTGTGTGTGTGTGTGTGTGTGTGTGCAAGACACATCTTTCCCCATGTCGGATTAAACCCATCTGTAGCACAAACGGGTCTGTCTGAGAAAGTTAGTCGTAGGAGGGTCAAGTCTGCAGTCAGCACACACTGTTCTGTAAAGGCTTTAAAGATAATATTTGTTTAGTGATAAGTCAGTGGTGACATCTTAGGTGCTAATGCTGGTCCTCCCGGTTTCCTACAGACTAAAGCTATAATGGAATTATCAGCTTACCTGCACTTTGCATGCTCCTAAGTGTTCCAAGTTCTCCGTGACAAGGCAAATTCAAGCAAATGGGCTTGTATATTCCCATCCTATAATTGCAGTCCTTTCTGAAATTATGGAAATAAATGTAAAATATTACAAAATTATTTATGGTTTCTATAATATAGAAGCAGTTAAGGAGGAACATAAACTTACTATATATATATTTTTCTAACCTGAAAATTAGGTAGAGATTTCTGAATTAACATTTGCTGTCCTAATATCTCTACAAAATTAGATGTTTCAGATGCTCCATGTATTATTCAGTTAAAAAAATGAAAATTATCTTAAATCATGCAGAATTCCATTGGATGGTTCAAAAATAATCTGTGTCAGTTGCAGGATAATGAAGGTGTGCGAGAAGGGGCCGAACCAGTCACTTGCTGTCTGCAAACATCAGCATTTGAAAAATGCAAGAAACCAAAGTCTTTATTCCATCAAATATTTAATCCAAGACTTAGCTTCACATAGAGATATTTACATACATAATATCTACAAATATAATCCCTACGTCTACAACCAAGGAAAACAATGTACTGTAACATAAATGTTATATGAAGGGAATCGTTCAGCAGAAGCTGACCTTCTGTGGAGAACATTGAGCTTCATTGTGTAACCCATATTAAGCAAATTGAAAGTGAATCAGTCTTTGTCCATTGCAGAAGCGCAGCTCAAAGAATCACAGAATGGTTGTGGTTTGAAGGGACCTTAAAGATCACCTTGTTCTAACTGCTCTGTCATGGGCAGGAACACCTCCCACTAGACAAAGTTGCTCTGAGACCTGTTCACCCTGGCCTAGAACTCTTCCAGGGATGGGGCATCCACAGCTTCTCGGGGCTACTTTTTCCAGTGCCTCACCACCTTCACATTCAAGAGTTTCTTTCTAATCTATTTTAAATCTACCCTCTGTCAGTTTAAATTCATTCCCTCTTGTCTTGTCACTACATGCCTTTGTAAAAAATCCCTCGAGCTCTGACATCCACTGCAGCAGACTTTGAAAAAATGCTCAAAAGCCTAAGGCTGAGCATTTGTGCAGCATGTCCTGTGTCCCCGCTTGTGGGAGATGCAAGCACTGGTAGAATGGATATGAACTCTCAACTGGTAGCTATGCCATGACTGGAAATGATACGAGAAAGTAATCTGAGAGATATACGATACCCAACAATGATGATGAAAGTTAGTGGGAGCTCTGGGCCTCTTGTGATCCCCTGTGAAGCAGAAAACCTAGATGCAAAGAGATGCACTTTCCTAACCTAAAAATTTTCATGAACAACACCAAAATTTGAAAATTACAGCAACCATACTGCTGTAATGACTGCACCAAATGCAACTATTTACCCATAATAAGGTTTCTTTATAATTTTGAAATATTTAATATTATACTTCTCAACTTTACACTTGATGCGACAGGGAAATGTATAAGCTAAATTTCTTCCCAACTTCTTGAAAAAGTGATGCCTATTCTTTCAATTAATTCCCTTGGTCCTTTTGAAATAATTTATGACTTTTATTGCCCTATTTTTTGAATGCTCTTCTGATTCATTTGAAAGCCCCAGAGGGCAGAACATCAGCCATAGTTCTCCTGAAGATAATACGAAATAGTGCACAGGTCAACAGAAATTCCTAGCCATCTATCTAAAACAATTCTGTAGAGAAGTGTTAATGGGTCCCATGGTGTGAGTTATTCAGATATATACATTTCATTTCTTGGTACTTTGCTTGTATTAATTTTATAGCTCAAGCCTATGTCTCTTAGACGAAATTCCCCTTACTCATTAAGTCTGTATTTCATACAAATTAAAAAGTGGTGAAGTAATTTGAAATGGGAGTTTTCTAAAAAAAGGTCTTTTCTTAGAAAGAAAAAAAAGAGGAACCAAACCAGAATCTGATTCTAAATATTTCAGCAGTACAAGTGCTTCTTCCCAAGGCCTATTTAGTTAAGTCTACCACAAAGCTGAATAGTATTTGAAGAGCATTTAATGCGCCAGGGTTCCCTTTAGGACTGTTCTTTTTCCAGATTCAGCATCAAGTAACAATAACAGCAACAAAATAGAGTTGGCAAAATAATTCAGGCAAAATTTCTCAAGAATATCAATGGATGCTACAGTTTTTGCCATATGATTTATGGTCACATAAAAACATGAATTGACAGGCCACTTAACAAGAGATGTCTCACCTGTTTCTGAGTGAACTTTGAAACACATTAAATAGTGTGTGTGTGTACCAACAGAAGAGTGACAGAATTTTAAAAGAATTTGGTAAACCCCATCTTTAAATCTTTCTTTTCTGGCAATACAGACTTCTCAGTGGATTTACTACATCTTCTCTGAGGGGGGAAAAAAAGGTTAATTTTTGACAGTTTTTTACATACTATGTTAGCAAATAAATCTGTGGTACGGTAGACATAAAGTTAGCCTCCTCTATCTACTCACTGACATGTAAGAAAATTTGATCATAGGAAGAAAAATCGTATTTCTATGGCACAGAAACACTATTTCAGTAATTTTAGTTTTGTGTTTCTGAAATGTAATATCTCTGATTTCATGTATGAATGAACGTTTAACTTCAAAGTTGCCTTAAAACCATCATCACTGAGCACTTAATTTCTGAGACAGTTTTACTTCTGCAATTTCTGGAAACAACCTATTTTTTTCTTCCATGGTGGTTTACAGTCAGTTAAATTGGACTGTTGACATGCAGTGACAAGTTGTGAACTGTCTGGGGGAGTTCTATCAGTAGCAGAAAACCAGCGAAGTCAGGGAGGCTTACCTAAACAGTGGCTGTGCCACTAGCAGTACAGAGAACAGAACACAAATATTTTTGTCACTCTCACTCCAATAGCTATGCCTTTGAAGAAATACTGTAATGTTACAGAGGCTTCAACTGGCAAAATATCCGTGCTCCTCTGGCATTGTATAGCGCACGTATGTATTTGCAGAATCAGAGTATTTGCTGCATTCTGGCGTGCAAACTTATAATGTAATTAGTTACCAGTGCCCTATAAAATACTGATGTAATTGTTACATGTGATTTCATAATGCCTGAGTGCTCCAATGAGGAGTCAATGGCAACCAGTACCAGTTGTTAGACAGAAATTTTTAATTCAGGCCAGTCCTTTCCCAGAGTAGCCTTATATATTATCAATGTAGATAGGTAACACAAGAGCAGAATGAAGATTATTTAGGTCACCTCTGCACTTTTCAGTATTTGTCTCATTTCTATGTTGAACCTCACATTTAGACTTAAAGGTTTGCAAGGCTTAGTCTGTCTTGTGCTTTGCTTCAAATGTAGAGCTCTTTTAATACACTTCTGCTAATGTTATTCAATTTCTCTATCTTTTGACTAATGACTACACAGATAGGTCACCTGCCTTTTCTTCTCTTATTCCACCAAGATCCAGATTTGCTTCCCACTTGATTCTCCCTTTGGCTGTTTGTTCTTGTACAGAATCCTGACTTTTAAAGCTGGGAACAGACACAGAGAGTCTCTCGTTTGGTGAAGTGCTCACTGGACCTTTTTTAACTTAATATAGTTTAACTATTTCTCTAATATTAATGGGGTTTTTTTTTCCTTTCTTTGCATACCAAAAAAAATTCCTTACAAACCATCAACATCCAAACTCTAATGGTGAATGCCCTTGTGATTTGGTTGTTATAGTTGGTTTTTGTTCACAGCTTACTCTTTGAGTCAAGTGATTAAAGAAGAATCTGAAATTCTGCTTTTTTGTACTCTTAAGATTCTTAAATCACAACAAAAACCAGCCAGCATCCAGTGGAATATCTCTCTACATATTTTGAAATCTTGAGCTGTTCTCCAGACTATACACCTTTAAATAGCTGGATGAGTAATGCTGAATGTGTGGACAACATGATGCCTTCAGTACAGCGACTAGAACAAAACACAGGAAATATGACAGGGGAAGGATTTCTGCCATGTACTCCAAAAACATCTGCAAATTTCTTTATTTCTTCCCAGAAAAAGGAAAGTCTGATAGCCCCAGGTGGAATTTCCTGTCCCAACTTCTTATGAGATAAGACTTTAATTTCATGGCCAAGATATCTCACAGAGCCTTCCTCAGTCAGTATATATTCATGTCTTCTTCTGAAGAGAGCCCTTGATGCACAGTCTGAAAACTGCACTGCTGTTCTTTTATTTCACAGACACTTTCTAATTATGCTGCTTCTTAACAGTGTTTTTACAAGGCCTGCATAAATGAACTTGCTTGTCTCACAAGCTAGTTCTTCCCCCATATTTTTTTTTGTACCTGAGCCTTGAACCTGGCAGCACGTTCAGGGAGCAGGCTGGGCCACCTGCAGCAGCTGTACCACCCGCTGTCCAGAAACACCAGTTGTTCGGCTAATCTCAGACATATTGTGCTGAAGATGGGCTTCATTATCCTTCTGCCAAGGATGACTGTCAGTTTCTCAATAGATCTGATTGTGGACAAATTGGAGGTTTGGGAAATTGGTAGCTCAGCTGGAACACCCAGCACTACCAGCAACAGAAGCAGAGGGGCAAGGGCAGGAAAGCAGGCAGTTTTCATGCACACATTCCTGCCACAAAATCCACAGCTCAGTTTCCCGGGTTTGTAAGGCGAGTCCAATTAAGTTGTTATCTACCTCCAGCTCAAACTGGATGGACAAGAAAGGATTTGATTAGACAGGTGGCATGAATGGGGGCAGAAGCAGTTGTCACCCACCTCTGAGCTGTAAGATACCTATTCAGAAACAACAGGAGACCTTTTCTGCATCGAATAATTCTCACTTATGTCTTTCCCTTTGTAACTGTAGTAGGAGGCTCTTTGTGACTTGTTTACAAAAGAAAGAAAGACTTTTGCAATCACAAGGCTGCTTGGTTGTATTTTTCCACCTACTTGAAATAATAGCTCAAAAAGAAAGCCTGTTGGTTTTTCTGCAGCAAACTGTGAGAACTTTACATGGCATCACTTAGAAAAAGCAGAATTATCAAGTTAATCAGCCCGAATTCCACCTTGATTTTAAACCATAAGTTGCTACAGCACAAAAATACTACGCAGGAGCATTCCTTTTTCAGTAATGTCTCTCCTCTGTGGTTTCTCATGCAACATAGATCAGGCTGTCCCTACGCACAGATGGGAATCAGTGGAGACAAGGCAGTTCCATGGCACATCCAGGACACATACTTGACATGTAGAGTAACGTACTGTTCTGTCAGGAGGAGTTGCAGTACTCGTGAATGAGATTAGTGTTACTACGATTGCTTTTCTAGCTCTGTTGATGTAGAACAGATAGATTTATTGACTCACGTGTCACCCTGAGATGAGATACTAGGGGACTGACTCAACAGTATGAGATAGTATGGCTGGCTCCACTGACCTCTCATTCCATATCTCTGGTCTTTGCTGGTGCTGATGGATGGTGCATCACTCGCAGAATCAAGACAACACTTTTTGTCAGTCCTAAATTAATAGCTACTATAAAAAAGCAGTACCTATAATAATAGCTGTGAGACAGATGCAGATTTGGGCTAACAGCTTCTCCCACAAGGGCCTCAAGACCTAAATGTAGACATTTGGTACCAGTTCCCTAGCAGAACATTAAAAAAAAAAAGAGTCAGCAGGATAAGCCTCAGAACCATTTGATTTACAAAAGGCGATGCTCAGCATTTTCCTGAGAGGAGACTCAAACATTTCACAGAAGAATCATTCCTATTTTAGGCTGTACGTAATAACAGGGCATCTCTTTTAAACCAAAAGAAAGATCTATTTTTTCTGCTAGTCACATTGATTGAATGATGTCAGAATATTAGCCTATAAGGCCATCAAGGTAATTCTGTGTTTTCTAGTATAAACTTCAGTAAAACCTGTATATTATAAAATCAGGTTTTAAAGCCATAATTTATTGGACTTGTTGCCAACAAGGAAGTGACTCACTTGTGAATGAGTGTAAATATATCCACAATTATTGCACTGACAAAAACTTAGTTGTAGAACTACTACTGCTCCTCTCTGTGATATAATCATCATTATACATGATAATACAAACCCATCCAGGTTTATCAGCTGATGAATTCCTATTAATTTCCATGTCTCCTTCAAAGAATGAAGAGGGGTTCTCCTATTTCTCAGTCTGAAATAAACAGACATTAATAAAAGTTGCAGAAGTAATAAATCAGTAATGATTCCTTCCTTAGTTAGAAGAATTGTTTATTCTCATGTTACTTAACTGATGTTTAAATTTCCGTGATTAAGTTGGTAAAATACATAAATCAAACTTTCTGCTTTCTGTACTGCAACTCTTCAAGAGTTCAGGAGTTACAATGTAAGAAATCTCAGAGGACAAAAATAGCCTTAAAATTAATGGGCATGTACTTGAAGTTTTAGTAGATATATGACTGTTGTGTTGCCAGATACTAAGTTGGAATGTTTGCAAGTAAAGATGCTTTAAATTATACATAGGAGACAGCATCACCACAGTAATGACTCATATTGCCAGGATGAGAAAGAAGGAAGTTTAAGGAAATAAAATGAGCGATATTTGCCAGCACAATGATATCTTAGCAACCCCAGCTACCCTTCTACTGAGTTATCATACCATCATTTGAAATGTTAAATATTGACACATTATTGGCAACTGATGTAGGTCAAGGCAGTCTGGCAAATATTCTTCATCTACCCAAGGAATTAAAAACATAGTTTCTAAAACAAACCACAATCCTGGCAACTGCTAAAAGCACTTCCCTTTAACTTGCTCAAACAAGACTGTGCTCTGAAAGTTAGGATTCAATTTCATGAAAGTTTCGAATGCTGATACTTTGTTTAATGCAAGCAGTTACTGAGCTATGCACGAGGAACTTGAGTACTGCTTTCTTTTAAATTCTACTGTATTTCGGTGTCACGTCAGTGTTTTCCAGAGAAAATCAGAGATTGTCTTTGATTGTAAGGGTCCTTGAAGACCATCCCGTTCCAACCCCCAAAATAATTAACCAAAAAGTGCAAGGTAATCACATATGTGTGACATTAAGATTGAAGTCAAGTCACACAAGGCCTAGGACTACGCTCACAGTTTTTGGTTTGGTTTTATACAAATGTGAACTTCCCACAAGTATACCCACTTTTTAATTTCTTTTGTAGTCTCCATGTGTTATTTTGATTTGGCAGCAAACAAAAGCCATATATATATATATCATGTCAACTTCCATGAGTAGCCTCTCAGTTCAGAGCAACTCAGCAGAGACTGCAAATTATAGTGTAATACAAATCCAGTATTCATTATAGCCTTTTTTGTCTTACAGTCGAGTTTTCATTGCAATTTGCAGGCAAGTATGTTCTTGCATGCTATTTCAGAATTCATATCTTCATTTATTGTATATCTGAGGAATCAGAAGAGTGGTAGCCTCAGTTAGTCACTTGAAGATTAGCCAAGTTCACCAATAACTTCTTGTTAAGACTTTCTCAAATAAAAATGACAGAGCCAAATTTCAAAATTGTGTGTGTAGATATACAATTGATTATTGACATCATTGGAGTTACTCTGGTTACATACTGTTAAAAGCCAGAACTGAATGTAAACCCCAAAATTCAACAATTCCTGCAAGGAGGAAGACTCCTCTTCTTGCAGTGATGGTGTAATTTAGAGGCACTCTGTCTTTGCAGCAGCAGTAGAAAGAGGTTTAGTATTTGGGACCACTGGTTCAGAAGTTGCCCATTCTTTTAGGCTGGTCACTGTTTCTCTTCACCCTGGCACTGGTCCCCCATCCCTCATCTCCCCTAGTGGCAGCTGAATGTACCCGCTCCATGTCAGCTGTAGGGATGCTGCGTGGGAGAGGTGCTGGGCTCGCCCCCATTGCTAAACTTCATGGGGTTTATGCTGTTGGGAGGCAAACAATAAGCACTTGGACTTCTGAGGGCTCTTCTGACCAAAACCTTGGAAAGATATACTTTTATGCCACTTAAGGCATTCTATTAATAACTTGCTAAACAGAAACAAACTAAATTTCTTAACATTAATTGAACCACGGGTTTTAATCATTATCCTTTCACTATTTGGTGAGAATTCATCTTGCCTGTTTTTAAGCTTAGTGAAATCTACCACACAAAAAGTTACTTTAAGCTTAAAAAAAAAAAAAGTGGGGTTTAAGCTTAAAAAATATCAATGAAAACTAAAACTGAATAAAAGCAGCTGCAGAAGCAGCGAATCAGTATGAAGGGCTGGTTTACTCCTGAGGCTGAAAAATGCAACCGGGACAGGAGACTTTATTCTTAGAATAAAGAATTCTACCAGTGAAACAGACAGATTTCACAGCATAAGCAAAACCCTTTTCCCTCTAAGATCTACTTGGATCTTTGTCAAATACTTTGCACCTGTTCCATGCAACCTTTCTTAGCTGTGATGCTTATAACCTGGTCAGGTTAACACTTCAGTCTCATCTCATGGCCATTTCACAAAACAGATGTATTTTACTACGGGTGAAAATTCCACCAGTGTCAGCAACAAAATGCTGCTCACTGCATGAAAAAAAAAAGAAAGAGAAAGCATTTATACCAAAAACAAATACTGCAAGTTAAAAACATTTTACTTTAACTACCTACACTTTGCAGAATCATTTAGATATGTATGAAGAGGTGCTAAACTTTCTATACCATGAGGCACAGAATTTCAAGTCTTTTTTATATGTGTGCCATTGAACACAAAAACACAGAACAACAGAAAATTAGTGAAGAAGCACAGCTTCCCTAATTTAATTTTCATGCTTCCTTCAAAAGTATTCAAAAGTATACTAATCTATTTAAGATTTATTCTGGACTAAGTCTGGATTAAGCCTTGCTTTTTTTACCATCCACTTTCAAAAGAAAATAAAATACTTCTGCTGTCCTAAAATATGGCAGTTCCTTCTCAGTTATTTCTCATAGGCTGTGTTGTGTTGTGGCATCTACCAGGATGTCGAAAGAATAAAAAAAGACTGAAGCTTTAACCAGCTTGCCTATCCAACAAAAATTTCTCTCAGGTGCAGCCTGACTATACATGAAGAAGAGAGCATTGCTCACCACAGCAGAGGAAAAGTAAGCAGTGCCTCCTGCAACAGTGTGAAGGGGAAAACTATGTCTGATACATTCTTCCAAATGCATCAAGCCTTCTCATTATGGATTTTGCTCTTTTCCAGCAATACATTGCACATCTTCCCTACCAGTAGCACAAAGCCAAGTATTCATTACTGGTACAGCCTCTGTCACTGCTGCTCTAAGATCAGCTCATTTTAGGTGTTACAGTTAGAAGAAAACGTAAAGCCTTTACTAAAAAGACAGTGCTGAAAACAGGAATGGAAAGTGCTCAGTATCTCAAAAGAAGCTCTTGGGTACTTTGGAATAGGCTGGTGAGTAACCAGTGTGCACAACTGTTATATGAGCAAAGAAATAGGCAAGGGCTGGAAATTAAATATTTGCTTCATAAAGGTTATCTGAAATTTCCATAACTTTTACAACAGCCTACTCCTGTCTACTTCTTCTAGGTTAATTGAAGTTTCAGGGCACGCTGAAGCATAAATTGTATTCAAAGAGTTTTAGGTCAGAACAGGTTGCCATCAGATGATGTGTGAGATTAGCTATATCAGAAGCAGAAATTTCTCTTAAAGTGTCCTTCTCCTTTGAGAGGTTTTACAAGACGCTGTCAATCACTGCACTATTCAAACACTGTCCAAGGACACCGTATATTCAAAGCCACCTGAAAAGTGCCAGCCTTCCTTCTGAACAGTATTTCAAATCTATTAATAAAACCATACATTTAATGTAAGAGGCACTTCACTGTTTCCCACACTGAGTACCAAAAAAGAGTTTCTAAATTCATTTTTCAAAAGTAGACACTTTCATGTAAAAAAAACCCCAAACACTCTCACTTTCTTTCTTCTTTTTTATCCTCTGCCCTTCTCCACAGTGGCTATGCCTTAGATTCCTTTGCAATTTATTTGTGGGAATGAATTATCAATAAGAAAATATTAATACATATAAATAATATATAAAATAAATACTAATAAATACAGTGTTATTGATAAATATACTAACAATAAATAATGATTAGGTAAATAATTGTATAATGTGCTATTAATAATACAAATGAAAATAAATACACATTAATAAATGTTAATAAATCTTGGCACTAACAAGTGGGAATTGTTAAAACTTTGTAATTTTTTAGTGGGAATATACCCTTATCATGTATACGTTAAGATATTTTCTCAATTTCCCAGCCGTTTTTCATTACAATCACCTAGAAACCCAAAATTGTTAGCTACTGATTACTACTGCTAGTTGTAGTTCTCAAGACCTGCCATGATCACAAAGATCATTTACTGATCCTGTAAACTGTTTCATTTATTTTCTATAACTTGGGGGCCTTGCTTTTCCCACAGAAGAAGCAAAGCTGAATAAATTTCACAGCAGTGACTTTTGCCTACCATTTGCACACAATAGTGTTGTGACTTACTGCTCCTGTTGACTTGAGAGACTCTGTCAGCTGAAAAGAGTAAGAGAAATTGTTAATTATTATGCGCTTTGAATGAGAAAGATAGAAATGTTCTATCTATAACAGTGTTTGCATCACTGCTTTCATGCCTCTATGACAGAGAATAAACCTAAACCAGATTCTAAACATAAACTCTTGCAGCAGAGAAAAATTCATCTTTATATTAATGGAAAAGGGGATATAAAAAGTTTAAAACAAAAAGTCCAAAACACAGCACACAGCATGTGTTTTTGCAGGAGAATGTAAAATCTGAATGCAAAGTAGTAATCTCCCACAAGAATGAGATTTCAGTATGTTACAACAAGATACAGCAGACAAATATACTGTAAAGCCTTCAGTGCCAGCTTGTCTCACCCGGCATACCAGATCACCAGACCTCTGACCAAGCAAAACAGACCAGACATACCATAAAAGCATCATTAATTTCTTGCAGAGACACAGTTAACTCTGTGGTTCTCAAAATACCATGACTGGTTGACCTAAGGATACCATTCACCCAGGTAACTGAGTTCATCTTGCTCTCTGTCATTGTAGATACAGTAACGTTTAAATCTCTCACACATCAAAATCCTTAAGTAAAAGTTAATCTTTTATAGCATTGTAGAGTAATTGAGTGAAGGCCATAATTCCTGATGCTGAATGCTTCTTAGTGTACACTAAACTTCCTAAAGAAAAGCAGCCTTATCTCTAGGGGCACTGAATTCTTGAAACTTCATCAGCACACAAATGTACAGTTTTGTACAATAAAAGGGAAATATGCAAATAATAACACATCATCTTGGTTACAGCTTATGTCATAATGTAATTTTCAGACGGAGAACAATTATGGCAGCTTTTGCCAAATAGGATTAGAACACATAGATATAAAAAACTTAGAAATAAAAAAGTCTCATTAGTGCCCTCCCTCTTACTGACAAAATGGAAGAAAAGAGACATCTACAAATTTAAATCTGCTACAGAAGGATAAGACATACATCTGAGAAGTGGTAATATATTAGGCCAAGTTTAGTGTATACTGAAGTCAGTAATTTCAGGCAAAAGCAGCATTTTCCAAATTATGAATTCAGAATTCCACCTTAAGCAGTCTTAAAAGAGTCAGAGAAATGGGTAAGTAATGTACAGTATAATGTGAAAGCACCCAAGACACCCCAGTTGTGACCGGGAAGTATCTTGTAGAAGTGATGGTAGAAGCAGGTTCTGAGACTGTGTTCCTTGCTTTTCCACTAGATATTTCAGAGCAGAAGATAGATCACCTTACAGTTTCCAATAATGTATTCCAACAGAGACATTTAGGGGCCCAGTATACTTACTATGCTCAATCAGCAGATGGCAGAGCTAATTCATTACATTCTTACACTGTTTTCTTTAAGACACAGAAAAAAATATTGAAGTCACAAATATCACACTGTCCCTCAGATTGCAAGGTCTTGATGGCTTCTAGCTTTATTCTTTGTTTATCAGACAGCTGCCTTATGTGAAAATGCCACAGGTGTGGCTTCATCTCCCTTATAGTTTAAATGAAATTGGATGGTTTGTCACTTTTTATGTGGAATATATATAGTCATATGCATTTTTTTTAAATCCACAAAAGTTAAATATGTGACATCAATTAAATATTACCAGATATGCCTGCTACCTGAGTAACGACAGTTTCTTCCGTATTGTTTTAAGAAGCACCAGGCTAACGGCAACACCCTTCTGGCACCAGACTGGAGCCCTATAATATCTGCAGAGTGAATTCTTATTGCGTATTCTGTCCCAGTTCTGCATGTTTTACTGATATGAGCGAGCTCCATGAATGGAGCTGGGCCAGAATGCACAATAGAAACCTGCTTTCACAGTGCAGAGACACTCTGCAGCTCAGATGTGCTAACAGTGCCTTCCAATATGCACCTCAGCAACACACCCATGTTAGGAGTTGAATTCATCATACTTTAATGCTTGGTCATCCAGGAAGTGTCACTTTGCCTGTTTGTTTAGACAACATACTAAACGAGCCATAATGTTATCTTCCTCTGTGGTTTGTACAATGTAGACATGGAGATTTCAGCAATGATATAAACTAATAATGGAAATTCAGCCTCATTTTGCTGTTTGTTCATAGCAATTTTAAAGCAACAGCATCTACAATGTATAAAGGACAGATGGAGGTAAAATTGCTTAGTCATGCAGTTGATAAAGCCCGCTCTCAGTTTATGACAGACTGCACTAACACAAAAATAGAACCTTCATTTAAACAAGACTCATGCCTTTGTTATTTGATGCTACACAAATTACATTTAAAACCATAGTCACATGAAACAAAGAATCATAGAATAGTTGAGCTGGAACAGAACTTTTAAAGGTCATCTAGTCTAGCTCCCTTCAATAAGCTGGCATATCTTCAACTAGTTCAGGTTGTCCGAAGACCCATCCAGCCTGACCTTGAATGTTCCCAGGGATGGGCCATCTCACAGCTCTCTGGGCAACCTGTGCCAGTGTTTCACTACCCTTACTGAAAAATAAATTTTATATCTAACCTAAACGTACCCTCTTTACACTTAATCCTTGTATTGAATGCTGGAAAAGTTATCAATGGTCCTAAAGCACCAAGAGTTCTCCTTGTGAAGAGTGCAGTACAACAGGCAATGGAGATCTGGTGGTGCTGGGTAGACTTCTGACACAAACCAGAACGTGTGACTGAAAACCTACTCAATGGTAACAAAAAACTTGTTGCAGCCATTTAAACTCTACACTGGAGTCAGGAGGAAATGGCGAGGAATGTACATGTGGGTTCAACCACCTGGCACCTTCCGGAGCGCTTATACTGGCCATAAACTTTATTAAGTAAATGATGTGGGTTTTAGTGTCAGTAACCAGATGGTGCTGTGCCTCAGTCCTCAAAAGGAATATTAAGAGCACTCAACGCAAGACAAGTCAAGACAGGAAGTCCACTGAATTTCGAAGGAATTTAAAACCAAGGGAAATGCAAGACACAATAGTCAGAAAAAAAGTCTGGACGTCAAATAACATTTGGATCTCCAGAATGAGGAAAATTTAGACATGAACACACTATAGCAATGAGAACTATTCTTGCAAACCACAACTGGATCCCAGATTAAGGCAGATTAATTCTGTTGAATAATTTTTATAGTTTCTGCCATGCTCCTAGCTTCCATTTTCCACTTCCTTTAAAATGTGACATTCCAAACAGTGCTTCCAAATCTCTGCTGAATACAACCTCTTTTATTCCTAAAAATTGTTTATTGGAGATGTTGTTCTTTTTATGATATTTCTTAAAAAAGGACACTGGATGGCATTTTGTTCTTTGAGAGCTGTCCATTGCACTTTCAAATCCTAGACAGTTTCTCTGTATATTTACTGTCTAGTTCCTTGTAATTACTTATCCTCAAAAAAATAGCAGAGCTACCATATAAACCTCTAGAAAGCATCAGTTTAGAAACACTTCTGCAGATACTGCATCTGTATCTGAGTTATTTTCTCCTCATATTTTGGTTACAAGAACATTAGCTTTCTGTCACCTATCCTTCAGGTGAAAATCATCTTAATTGCATTTCTGTGATGTTACAGCCATTGCTGCAAACAAAGATTCAGGCAATATAAAACAGAGTTCAAACCAAAGCAGATCAGCGCTAATGTTATAAAGACTTTTTTTTCCCCAGTAACATTTTTAGCCATAGCAAATCAAACAGACTTGTCCTATTGACATTAAAAATAAGGCTGAGGAACAAATCATTTTCTAAATAAAATATTTTGTTTCTTGGATCTGCCAGGCCTGTAGATAAGCTAAGTAAACGTCATAAAACACCACCTTTCAACTTCTATAAGGTTAGGTTGTGAATGATTTATATTTTGCATATTGTCTGGATTTGATCATGACTTTCCTTCTCTTTTGCACACCTGCATGTACCTACACACAAATACGTGCACACACAAAGACATATTCTCCCCCTCTACTCCACTCTCACAAGACCTGGAGTATTATGTCCAGCTTTGCAGACCCCAACAGTGGAAGGACATGGATCTGTTGGAGCAAGCCTGATAAGGAACATGGAAATGATCCAAGGGCTGGAGTACCTCTGACCTCAAAGACAGGCTGAGAGAATTAGGCTTGTTCAGCCTGGAGAGGAGAAGGCTCTGGGGAGACCTTAGAACACCTTTCAGTAAGGTGCTAAGGAGGGGCTACGAGAAGGCTGAAGAGGGACTTTTTACAAGGGCATGGTGTGGTAGAACCGGGGGAATGGCTTTAACCACTTAACCTGAAAGAGGGTGGGTTTAGATTAGATATTAGGAAGCAGTTCTTTACCAGGAGGGTGGTGAGGCACTGGAAGAGGTTGCCCAGAGAAGCTGTAGCTGCCCCATCCCTGGAAGTGTTCAATGCCAGGCTGGATGGAGCTCTGAGCAACCTGGTCTCATGCAAAATGTCCCTGGCCATGGCAGGCAGGTTGATATAGGATAATCTTCAAGGTCCCTTCCAATCCAAACCATTCTATGATTCTATGCAGCAATAAAACACACAGATGAATATGCTCAGTTTTCCCTCAGGAAAAATAACAGCCACAATCATCCCTTTGCTTCCACAATACATTTTGCATCTTATGGAAGTAAGTGATCTTTACAGAGCCACGAGTCATCGTGTGACAGCTCTGGTAGGACAGCTGTTTCTTTTGCATCCTCAGTCTGAAAGTTCTAATGCCTTTAAAAATATTCACCAGAGCAAAGGGTCAACAAGATAAATTCTTGCTGCTCAGATAATAGTAAAAATGTCAAAGCAACTGGCATAACTCAAATTTACAATATACCTGAGAAAAACAGATTCAAAAAGTTGACATTTTTAATTTCCAACACATTGCTGTTTAATTTCCAAAGCATTTTGCTGTTACTGTAGTAAAGGATAAGAATTATACAATAATTTTAGTTTTAAACATTCCAAAGGGAAATGTGCTTCAGATCACAATAGTGGTTTAAGCCTTAAAATAGGTACTATTTGAGTTTTGAATACAGATCTTGGTTCAGTTTTCCTTTGTGTATATCCAGTTCTTTTCTGGGACTTGGGGGTAGGGCCATTTCTAATTTATCAAAATAAAAATTTATGAACATTGAAATAAAGTTATTTGACTGTTCAACTATTTGCACTGGAAACAAAATGAATCACTGAATTATTACTTGTATGTATGTGATAACATCAAGTGTTTAAGACAATTCCTCAATTTACCAGGTTTCATATGTCTCTTGCCCTATTATAAAAATGGAAGCAGAGATAAAATGAAAGGTTTGTGTAAAAAAAGTTTGTGTAAAGCAAGTAGGACAAACACTGTGTAAGCACTGCTATACAATCATGTGTTTAAAAAGCTTGAATTCTTAAAAAAAAATTGTACCACAACAGTGAGGGATATATGCCAAAATTTATTGCTTCAAAAATACACTGAGACAGTTCAACCATTCTGAACTGACTCATGCTTACATCATAAAATCCACAGAAGACTGGATTGGCAATGAAAACACATTTCTCTCCATACGGATATTAGTTATTCTAATGTAGGTATATTTCACATGGTCAGTAAGCCCAGCCTATAACCACTAACAATGAATGGCCCCAGTGAACGTTTATTTCCATGCTCTGCTTCGAGCAGCAGTGATAACTGAAGCACAGGGCATAACTAGGAGTAATGATCTGGTAAGGCAAATGGCCACTACCTGTGGCTCAGGTCATCCCCCCACCTACCAGGTCATTCATCTCAGGGAAATATTTCTCACTTCAATTATTATTGCATGGTGGATAAAAAAATTGATCTATACTAAACAGGGATGCCTTTTCATCAGCCTCATGGAGCAGTGCTGTCCATTAACAAAGGTGCTGCCCCCAGTTTATTAAGAGAAAAAAAAAAANAGTGCGACCCCCAATTTAAAAAAAAAAAAAAAAAAAAAAAAAAAAAAAAAAAAAAAAGCAACAACAACAAGAGAAAACCTCCCAACAACTGAACTATAAAACTGTTTACAGAAACCAACATATTTTACTCATTTTCCTCAGGGTCCTGTGAGCCACTACCATTACTGCCTGCTTCTGAGCATTCAGTCCTCCTTCAGACTCATACTTTGCTCACTCTGTTTGTGGACAGGATTCGTGCTGCTCCCTGAGGTTTTGTTATGATCCAGTGAAAATATTCTGAAATGGGCAAACATCTGTCTCCCCTCTAGGAAATATTTTTTATTTACCTTTAGCTCACTTGCTGATCCAGGTATCAAGTATTACCTACTCATTCTGCCTCTGTGATTTCTCTTCTGCCCTCTCTAAAATACTTTCACTTCCCACGCTTTATTCCCACAGCTCTGTGTTGAAATTTATTCTTCATTCTTGTCATGATTAATATTTTTTCTTCAATAAAATGTCAACTGCTTTTTGTAGTTTTCACTTATCCTGATCCAAAGCATATGTAAAGCACTGAACTATCACTACAGTGATATTTTACACTGTTTGCAAGAAAGTACAAAAGGCTGCAGAAGACCCATGACAGTAAATACTCAGATGCTTTTAAGAAATAAGCAAAGACTGCAGAACTTTGTCCATAGTTTGTCCATTCTTTTCTGTGATGTTATTGGGGCTAGATAACGTGATTGGATTTGAAAACCTTGCTCATTTTTGGGGGTAAATCACTGGAGATATTAACAAAGAACATGCAATGTTTAAGTGGGTAAATTATGAGATACCCTCCTATCTTCTGGCACCTACAACTTACTAACTTGCTGGGCCAGAGGCTGTGTTTGGAACATCATTATTAGAGGGCAAGGAATGTCACTGCTTGAATCTGTTTCTTTAAATGTATTTTGCCATTAGCCCTTTGGAGCCGTGACAGCTGCAAGATTCATTGTCACAACCTGTTGGGAATGAGTACGGTAAAAAGCCATCTACACAAAGAATGAGGTTGTTTCATTCAGCTACATATTCTAAAATTGATGTATCTAGGCTATTTATCTAGACTCTTTCTGTAGTCACCATGCAGAAAAAGGTGCCTCCAGGTAGTAATTTACACTGCATGTTTTCACTGCCTTTCCTCCTAAGGGAAAGATCGTGCATTTGAAGTAGCTGCTTTTTCACAACGGATTTGGGGTGTTTACTATACTAGAAACCTCCCAATTTTAGACAACAGAGTAGATGAAATTACTTCCAAGTGTACAGTCTCCACAGATTACACTGCCTGCCTTTTTCCATTGTGCAATACAGAGAAACGGGGAAGAATCTGGACCCATTTATATGGCAGATTATCTGGCATGCTGTGCAACAGAACAGATTATCAGGGATAATCAATTCTCTTTGGATACACCCAGACACAGAGGAGCAGCAGAATGGCAGTCCTCATTGTACAAAATCCAGTATAATTAAAAAGTTTTATGGACTAGGAAATGACTGACAGGAAAATTAGCATGTGTTTAATGATTCCCATAATGACAAATACTAAAATTTTTGCTCCTGATGATATTATAGTTATAGCCTCCCAGTGTAGTTAAGACTACCTTAAGTGGCCACAACAATATCAAATTAATATCATGGCACACACCAGCAATGAAATATAACAAGAAAGCGAAACATAAAAGAGGCACAGACCAGTAAATTGCTAGCAATTACTGCATTCCACTTCCAGCAAAAGCTGCAGATTTCTGGGCAGCACTCGTCCTGGTACTGGGGTGGGAACAACTTCAGCTCCCCCATTCAGCGCAGTTTAGGAGTTCTTAATTAGGTGTCATGGTCTGAGCCAAGTTCATGACAATTCCAACTGAATTTCAGAATTCCAGACAGAAATCCAAAAATTTACAGGGACATTGGGAGCTATCAACTCAAGTGATAGAGAGCAACAGCTTAGAAAAGTCTACATACTTCTACATTTACACCATGTGTAAACAGAAAGCAACAAAAGGAAATAAACTGAGAACAAATTTTGCAAGTTACTCAGTAGCAGAAGGATACTTTTAAGTTAATGAGAAGCATATGTCTTATCTCAAAGACGTATTTCAAGGCACAAAATGCATACATACATTTATACATGGAGATGCACAAACAGAAAATACTTCCCAAAGAAAATTTTAGATTGATTTATGTTCTATTTATGGCCTAATCCTAGAGTAACTCTGCAATCGATAGCAAAACCAGCATTTACTCCCAGGGGCACAGGTCAGAGTTGTACAGGGTAACAGCTGTTACTGCGTGTTGGGTTTGCATGGCAGGGTTTTGGTTAGCAGGGAGGTACAGGAGTAGCTTCAGTGAGAAGCTGCCTTAGGTTTCCCCAGTGTCTGATGTTTCCAACGCCACCCGGCTCCTAGACAGACCTGGCACTGGCCAAGGCTCGGCCCATCAATAGCGGTAGTGCCTATGGGGCAGCAGATTTAAGAAGGGAAGGAAGTTATTGCACAGAAGCAAACTGTAGCCAGAGAAGAGAGGGGTGAGAATATACGATAGCAACAGCCGTGCAGGCACCAAACTCAGTGAAGAAGAAATAGGAGGAGGTACTCAAGGTGCTGGAGCAGATTCCCCTGTAGCCCAAGGTGCAGCCCATGGCAAGGCAGCTGTGCCCCTGCAGCCCATGGAGAACTCAATGTTGGAGCAGGTGGGGGTGCCTGAAGCAGGATGGGACCCAGTGGGAAGCCTTTGCTGGAGTAGGTTCTTGGCAGGACCTGTGGCCCTGGGAAGAGAGGAGTCCAGGCTGGAGCAGGTTTCCTGGCAGGACTCGTGACCCTGTGGGGGGCCCACACTGGAGCAGTACATTCCTGAAAGACTGCAACCTGTGGCACGGAATCACACTGGAGCAGACTATTCCTGCTGGACTGCACCCTGTAGCATAAACCCACACTGGAGCAGACTGCTCCTCAAGGACTGCGTCCTGTGGGAGGGACCCACACTGGAGCAGTGCATGAATAATTGCAGCCCATGGAACATATTGGACAAGTTCATGGAGTTCTGTCTCCCGTGGGAGGGACCACACACTGGAGCAGGGGGAGAGTGTAAGAAGGGAGTTTCTCCCCCTGTGGAGGAAGGAGCAGCAGAAACAGTGTGGGATGAACTGACCACAGCCCACCCACTGTGCCACTGGAGGGGAGCAGGGACTGAATCTGGGCTAAAGTTAAGTCCAGGAAAGAAGGAAGGATGGGTGGAAGATGTTTTTAAGATTTGGTTTTATTTGTCATTATTCTACTCTAATTAAAGTTAAACTAATTTACCAAAGAAGTCTATTATAACTGTGCAGATAATCGTGAGGTATTTCTTCCTGTCCTTATCTTCACACATGAGCCTTTTGCTGTATTTTCTCTCCCCTGCCCAGCTGAGGATCAGAACAATAGAGGAGTTTTGGTGGGCACCTGTCATCCAGCCAGGGTGTTCACCACGCACTGGCACTACTACTCTCAATGTGAGTGAAATAACACACAGAGAAACCTGCCAGATCTCTTGCACTGAGGCTGGATTTCGCCTGTCTAACATACCTAATGACGAGTACCCACACCCAGAGCCCCAAACATGCTCGGCAATATGACCTCTTTCTGTGGGAAGCACATATATTATTCCCTTTCTCCTAATGCTCCCAGTGCACTGGAGCATTAGGAATTTGATACTGAGAAACCCAGCAATAAAGACATCCAGCAGTGCTGGGCACTGTGTGACTGAAAGTACAGGGGACTGAGATTTAGGTCAGCCTACACAGATGTGAAATTATCAAAAAACATCATTGTGGACTTGTGCCATTGGTGTTCCTAGTTTGAGGCCATCGTATAAATTGGAACTTTTGGTGTGACAGTGTATCACTTGTAGACCTAATATGAGAAGCTCTGATAGATTTCAAACTGCACATATCTTCACACACATACAAATTTCAAGACCTAACAACAATTTTGTTCTAATTGCAAGTTAAGAAGAAAGCGTAAAGAGCCTTGGTTTGGCACCTCTTATCCATCACTGAATTATACAGACAGGAAAACTGAGGACAAGAGAAAGGTTTACTTTCTCTTTTGAAAATATAAGAGCATTTACAAAGGCTTTTTCTAGCACAGTCACAAAATTTAACCCAAGAATACCGCAGCACTAAAACTTCAAACCAGATAACACATCCCTGGTATATTATGGCAATAATGCCTTTATAACAACGTTCTGAAATGTACAGTCTAATAGTTTCCCATTCCTTCAGGTTCATTAGACTCTGAATTTTTGTATGGTCTCAGATCTTTATAAATGTTTTGGGACAGATTTGTTACTGAATGAAAGGCGCTTTTATGTGATTCACTGTTACTATGAACCACTCTAATTATGGTGTGCCTGAAGACTGAACAAAAACGAAGCGTATTGTGATAGATGTGCACACACAGAGGCTATCTTAGAAAGCCAGGGCTGCTACTTATAACATATATAAACATAAAGAACAAATATTTCATGTCTATTTTAAAAACCATGTAAGAAACAGAAACTTGTTCACATCACTTATTTGTACATCACTTGGAGCAAATATATCATAAAATTCAATGTCACACTGAACACATCTGGGAACACACAGAGGATCTACCAGCACTGGGGATAATTTGTCTGGTTTTACTTCTCCTTTTGCAATTTGATTAAAATAGACTGGTTTTACGTGAAAGCAGTGGGCAGTATAAAGGCATACAAAAAAAATAGTAACTGGACCCAACTTTGCATTAGGTACTCATCTGTCTGGGAGCATTGCACTTCATCTAGAACCACCTGGCACTTCTGACAGTATTTTCTACTAGGTTAAACCTAAATCCCTTTGTAGGTATTTTGAGGCTCATGAGAACTTGAACTAGTATAGACTTCAACAAAATAAATGCTACTTATTTGATGTATTATTGCTTATGGAGTGCCTAGATACTTTCCTCGAGAAGGAAATACATTATAGCACACTAGAATATCCTGGCATCAAGTATGAAAACTATTAACCCAAAAGGTATTCTGAGCTGCCAACATATATCCTGGAGGAAAGGAAGTCAGAGGAAAAAACTGCCTTATGTAAAATATGCTCTAGTTTGAGGTGAAGCACTATGGAAGAAATACTGTAAGAGTTACCACTGGATTACAGGAAGGCTGGTCAAAACATTTCTCTATCACTATTAATATTACAAAATCTACAGTAACTGCCCTCTATGCAGTTAGAAGTTTCTAGTTGTAGTTAGGTATTTCTCCTCCCTCCCCCAACACAGCCTTCAGCATTTCTACTGCAAATGTTCCTAGCATGTTCACAAGCCTCAAAAGATTTGGATATAAGGCAGTTTTTGCAGCTCCATTTTTACAAGATGCACAATTTATGGAATAATTTGCATGCCATCTTACTTGGCAGCCAGAAAGATTTAAAATGAGATTATGATGAATATCTCCACAGTATGTAAACAAACAGCAGGGTAAAAATGCATGTGTGCCCAGTCCTCAGATGGCAATTCACAGATCTGAATCATTGTTTTTATATCAAATTAGTAAAACAATTAATGGGAGCTTATGAGGAAAGTAATTGCAACAAATTTTGAGATATTTTTTCCTTATGCCTCCCTCCATTTCATTGTGTGTGAACCTGGCCAACTTCTATCCACAGTCTTTTTCATGACATCTATAAAGCACCATGAACACACATGGATAGTCATGGCATTAGTTACACTGTGTGCAAATATGTTCAAAAACCTTTTTTGAAAAATTGTGTTTATATAGGATGAGGCAAGCATCAAGTCACTTTCACTTATGTCAATGACATCTCTTAAAATTCCTTGTATGCCAATTCTACAGTAGCTTCACAGATTAATGAGTCATTTACATCAGAAACTTGCACAGTAAAGCCTGGGCTTCTAATTATAGAAATATCCTGGATTCATCATTGTCACTAAGTTTTAGAACACTGCTCGGCACACTGCCTGGCCAAGACATTTTATGATGTTAAAAATATTATCCATCCAAAGCATTTTTAGGAAGACTCCTGTGGAATCATTTGCAAAAAAAAAAAAAAACAAAAGAAATCACATTGTTTAGGACTCCAAAATAAGTTATTTGGTTGTTATATCCCTCTAGTGATATTGTTGTCCCAAATTCAGGCTTGCTACCTGTTGCAAAGTGCCAATTCACACTGCAAGAAGGGGTATTTCTAATTTTTATTCTACTATGTGCAAAGTAGGGAGCTGGGTGGTAACCCACAAAATCTGGCTCCCTGATCACCAAAATTTTACACTATTTATATGTTTTAACAAAGGCGTCAGCATTCACTTGTTATAGATTACATAACTATTTTATGAGTTAGTACTCAAACCCCTGCTGGTTACATCTCTGACTTCTCATGCTAATTAGTCCACATGAGAAGTTCTTCCCTCCATTTGAGTCTGGGGTCTATTCTGGGTGGCCAGCAAATGGCTGGATGTGATCTCCCAATGCCTGAATTACCTTAGTCAGCTCAGTTCTGCTGACTTCACTCCTGGTGGCTTTCATCCAGACAGTGCATTCATCTTGGGATTGCCTCCCCTTTTACTTAAAACAAAAGATTAGCCAAGCATACAGTGTTCACAATGGGACTGCTTAGTCATAACTGTCTAGCTATAGCTAGTGATTAACTTCAAAAAAACTGCAAAGTTTGATTCAGGTCTTGAGGGGCTCAGTGTCCATGTAGCTCCACACAGCTTTTCCCAGCTGTCAATGTTGACATCAGAAAAAAAGTAACATATTTGATGATCTTAAAGTGATATTTTAAGAAGCAGGACTGTTCCAGCCTTGAACCACAACATTCCACTAAATATCTGTTGATTCAGGGCCTAATTTAGTGTTTCAGTAAAAGTACGCTACCTGTGGTAAAAAGAATTGCCAGTAAATCAGGAATTTCTGCTATACAATATCCATCAAGCCATTCCATGAGACCTGAGGGGAATATCCTTAGAGAGTGTTTCCAAGAGATGCTCCCATAGTACTCTATCAGGGAGAATTTGTTAAGCTTGTTAAGATCCCCCTTCAAAATTTTTACAAATTGTTCTTTGGATACCTGGACAGACCATTCATATTGTGTGATTCTGTATATAGATAGGAATTAAGGTGGTAAATTCTCTTCTTCTCATATGATATGATATTCTGTACCATTGCTACATAGAGTAATGCCTATTCATAGAACAATTGCCTGGTTTTCTTGGCCCTGAATTAGTTTTACATCACATGAGATGGATGGAATTAGCAAAGAATCCGACCTCGCTGAGTGGTACTGTCCCAAAACCTAATCCTAATTCTACCACACTGGGAAGAAAGCTGTGATATCACAGAGAAAATAAACTGAAAGTCATTACAAAGTTGCAAACAATTAGAAGTTTCACAAATGTATGATGTTAATACAAATTACTTCTGGAAAATAGACCCTGCAGTCCAAGTATGAATTATGATGTTACGAAGGTGGAAAAGTACAAAGATTTTTGTTTTCACAGTTGGTATTTTATGGGTAAGCTGATGGTACCACTGGATTGGATTCAAATATATGTGCATAAATGGCACACAGGGAGGCATATCAAAGTTACTGATCAAAGATCAGTCTTCAGCAGAAGAGAGTAAATGTAGAAGTGTACAGCTGCAACAAGAAATTAATTCTCCTGAAAGCTGCTCTGATTCAACTTACGAGAAACATGAATGATTCAGTATAGGTTATCATTACATACTGTCCTTTTACAGTAAATAATGAAAAAGTGATGGACTAGAATTCTTCATCTAACAAAATATTATCCTTTGCAGACCCCCTTTGCAAACAATTAAAAATACTATAAAGTTTTACTGTACATCTAATTGAAGTGCACAATTTAGTATCAGCAATCCAAAGGGAAGCTTGACAATCACAGCCAGAGTACTTACATTTTGAAATAGAGCTTGGACACTCCGTTCATTTACATCATTCATTGCCTCACCCCTTCTCCTCGCATTAGAATTCGTCTTCAAATCAGTCCTAGTTTTGCTGTAATTCATACAGAAACTAGAGCACTTTGTAAACTTCATTTCTCCATTTCCATTTTCATGCTGTAGCTGTATTCCTATTAGCATGCCTATCACATTTTATATCACATAAAATAGAAAGATTCCTATGCCTGACTAACCTGTATTTACTTTCAGTGTATACAATACCTGTGGTCTATCTATGTACACGCTGGAAGCATTGCCACTATTTTAGAAACATTTAAAAAACACACAACAGCTGACAGTTACTAAAGAAAAAATACTAAATATTTGTGGCTTTCAGTAAACTAAGCTAATCTTCAACAGCAGAAAGACCAGTAATACTCTCTCTGCTCTACTGAATTCTTCTCTTTCAACTCCAGTTCAAAACCGTACTTGTTTTGGTCGTCAAGACACTGTGAGCTTTGGTGTAGGTGCCATGGTTTACAGATAGAGCTTCACCAATCTCATCTTTCTCATTCACTTCATGGTGTCAGCCTTTTTGCTCTTTACCTTTGTCTTTCTGTTGGTCTCTTGCACTTTCAGTTCCCTTGGAAATTGGACAGCAAATAAGTTTAAAAATATTAAATCTTTTCACTTGTCAGCAAGAGCACAATTGACATGAGAATTAACTAGAAGGCAGTAACACACAGCACCCTACGACAACAGCTTTTACAGCATTGTTTTTCATGAGCAAAATGTTCCCGGCAGTGCAATTTAGTAATGCTTAAACCATTATCCCTGGAAGTTTCTACTTCAACTGGACTACTGACCTGACCATATTGCAAATATGCTAAGGCCAGAATGCTGCCACTGACTTCATAATTAATAAACCCCTAGTAATAAGGACAAACATCTTCTAGGATATGAAAAACAGAAATCCAAGCTCTCTGAATAGTGACCCAAGAAGGCAAATCTTGCTGTCATTGAAGCTGGAGGCAAATCAACTCTGCAGGTTAGCCAGACAAAGGTTGCAATAGGTGAAATAGGTGAACTCTGTTGAAGAAAAAACATTAAGGTACCAGGAGAGACAGACAGAAAAGCTTATTCAAAAGACTGTATAAAACACACAAAGAAGGCTTTCACACCGGGCATTAGACTAGAACTTTGAGTTACAAATGAGATGTAGGAAAAATAAAGCAGAATTTCTCATTATTTTCACTGGGTTTTTTAGCTTTGGGGCTTGCTTGTGCACAAATGTTGTAGGAGCTGTTGGCTCTCTGAAAGTATTAGGCCACATTTTTGCCCGGCTGTTTAACTGAATTTTTAGTGTACAGTAGTAATTCTGTATTTTTACAAGGACTTCAACAATATAAACATGTCATAGACTACTTAATAGTGGTTTTCACAGTCTGAAGTGTGGCACACATAAAAATACCCGCTACTGCCATGTTCCACAAATTTTATGATGCCTAATTCCTTATCATTGGAAGCATCTGTTACGTATTTCAGCTAAGTAGGTTTCTATTGATCTTTTTTCTAATCCTTACAAGCTGGATGACTTAGATGACTGCATCAGTAATTTGACCTCAAGTGGAAGCAATTTGGAAAGTACTTGTGACCGGTTGCAAGATGCAAAAATGCTTTCAATTATTCTTTTGCAGTTCCTTGAGATACTGACTGCTATCCAACAGCTCTTAAAACTGTACACATTTGTTTGTTAGTTTAAGGACACCCCATGTGGAAACCCCATGAAAGATAATTTGAGGTGCCCCATATATATCTGGTGAAATTAATATATGATCATGCAATTTCAAATAGTTTTGATACAGCTTCTGTTTAGGGCAGTGTGAGGCTCAGATAAGTCTTAAAAGAAGAGACCTGACACTTGCAAGGTATGGGGCAAAGTTTTTTTTAAGCACACAAGATTTATATTTACTTAACCTGGGCATTTGAGGTCAGCAACAGAACATGGGATTTGTCTATAAGTTACAGCTGGAGAGCAATCATTGTTGCTAGTCTTACCAGGGCTACCACTTGCCAAAGCACATCAAAAATTCCTAGCAGAAGAACAGAAATTATGTAACAGACATAGGTAGAGGTTCTTGATTGCCATTAATGATGTTCTGGTAAAAAGAAAAGAACTTTGAAAAATCTAAGTATCTAATTCTTGATTTGAAACTGGGAATGGCAAATAGCTGTGGATTAACTTTCATTTTTTATATTTAACATGGCACATGTTTTAAAGTGAAAGCTATAAATATTTTTGACTACTTTGTATGCGAACATGACTTTTAGCCATTTCAGCCTAAGAGAGCCACACTGCACTTATTAAAAGTATATTTAATAGACTTCAGAGAAAACAGATTTAGCTAAAGAAAATTAAATGTTTATATCAACTATATCAACTTGTCACGGGTGTTTTGTTTTAAATTGCTGTTTAATCATCACATCTCTTGAGGATAAAAGAAGTGATTCTGATTGTGTGCAAACTGAATGATTGTGTACAAACTGAAGAGTAGTTGTTAAAATACTGTATTCATTGCCTAGCTAACTTGTAAAGATTCCATTTTTTCTAAGTTTTTATCTTTAAACTTCTGGGCAATTTTGAGTTTTACCTTAAGGATTACGTTTTGAGAAGGCTGGTAAACAGTCTAAATATTTGAAAAGTCATGCCCTGCCTTTATCTTTGAGCATCGACAGTCATACAAAGTGACTAGATGCTTTTCAAACTTTTGGCCAAATCTTCAAGCATCATGCTTAATCAGGTAAGCCTCTCTGTGTCTGGACCACAAATGCTTATTAGCACGTAGACACCTGTATCATTCCATTGAACACAAAAGGGAAGACCCAAATAATTTTATTGTGTAAATTATTACTGTTTATATTGCTTATAGTTGTGATTCATAATTAGTTTGCAAACTAAATCAAAATACAAGATCTGTATCAAAGAGTTATCCATGCGTTCTGTACTGATTAGCCGTCCATACATCCAGAAGTTGTGGATGTCCATTACTGGAAGGGTACAAAGACAGTTTGGATGGGATTTTAATAGCATCATCTAATGGAAGGTGTCCCTGCCCATGGCAGGGGGATTAGATTAGACAATTTTTAAAGGTCCTTTTCAACTCAAACCATTCTGTGATTCTATGATTCTATGGTGATTCATCTGCTTTAGAGATAATGTACGTATTTCCAAAAACCATAGAAGTTTGCTATAATTTAAAATGTGTTTCATTAAAAAAACCAAACAAACACACAAAAAGCAGTGATGATGAATGTACTGGAATCATGCAAATAATATCACTGTCTTGAATGTTTTTGACAGTTTTCTTCCCTCACTTACGTAAGATGCAGCTAGACTTCAAGTACTCTATAGAAAGCATATGGTACAGCAACAGATTACGTGCCCTGATAATGGCCACTAAAGGTTAGGAAAAAAGCATAGGCACTGCCAATCACCCAGGGAGATCTCCTGCAGTACACTCATGCAGTCTGTCACAGTCTTTAACTTTGGGACTTAACAAGTCTATAATTTTTGAACTCCTCTAGCATGTTAGTACCTCACTATCCCTCAACTGTATGTTCCACAGCTCAATAACTGCTTATGTGAAATATACTTCTTTAGTTTGTTTAAATGAACTACCTTCTAGCTTTACCTGATGACCCATGGTTCTTCAATTGAAACTGAAAATTCTTCCCCTTTAACCACTCCCATCCTTTTAATGAACTATAGAACTCTATCACATTCCCCTCTCAGCCGTATTTTCCAGACTACATGCTTAGTCCACGTAATCTCTTTCTGTTCTAGAAGTCCAACCACCCTTCTGTATTGCTTTTCTTTTATCTTATCAAATCTTAATATGTCCTTTGGAGGTAAGGAGAGGAGAGAAGGGAGTATGGATGCGCATATAGTACTCTAGCTATAAACTGCACTGGGTCCTTACAGCCTAACAGAGTATTCTGGCTTGTTCGCTACTCCTTTTCTAATAATTTTTGCTACTTAATCTTTTTTTGCATAAGCACAGACAAGTTTTAGTTTCCACCCATTCCCATTATGAACTCTAATATATAACAATGGCTTGCTGCAATTACAAGGCAATCCACACACTATTTAAACATCCGTGTTAATCCTTCTTCCCTACACACATACATGTACTTAGAAATCCAAGTAATACATGACTGTAAGAACAAAGATGCATAAATTGTCATTTACATAGGCTCTAAATAGCTGAAAAATACTGTCTTGTCATGTTCCTGGTAGTGGCATTTCATTTCACTGTAGTCTATAAGCAAGTATTTTCCTATACATTGAAATGAATACTTTTCTGTTTCCCTTAGCACGTGGATCACAGGGGCGACTAAAAACTGGCCAGTCTCAACTGAAAACCTTCCCATTGTGAGAACTTTGACAAAACTTATTCCCTCCTAGTTTCCTTCAGTTATGCTCACATGCAAGCTCCAATGTTCCCTTTTCCTTTTATTAAAGTACTGGCATGGTCTTTCGCTCTCCCCAGTTTTTATTTTAGGGGTTTAATATTTTGAGACTCATATCTCTTGATGGAATCAGCCGAAATTCACCACTAGATAACAACATAATTCAAACACTTGGAAACAATGTCCCAAAGAAGCTTATTTTTATTCAGAGTTTACAGTTTCCTCTTGAGCTTGATGGGTTACAGTTTTCTTCTCTTCTTCATGCTGCAGTATTTGAACAGGCACACAAAAACCTTTTGGTTACCTGTAGATTACCAGCTAAGTGCTTACAACAACTGAAACAGAAATTATTTTCACAACCTAGTATAAAGAGAAGACAACACACTGTTTAATGTATGACCTAAGGGGCCAATTCTCATTAAAACAAACCACATCATACATCTCCGTGTAACTGAGGCAGAAATCTACTTTTTTAACTGCGTGCTTTTACTAAGATTGAATGTTTGAACAACATGGAAGCATGTTACAGATGAAAACTGATGTGCAGAGCAGATATTCAGATGAAAAACCCTGGACAAGTCTGGGAACTGAGCAGGTCACCTTTGCTCTCAGTCAGAGGATTTGGAAGAATAGGCGGTTGTCACAACAGCGAAGAAGCTATAGCTTCCCTAAAATAAGAGGGATGTGCCCCTCCAGAAGAGGTAGCAAGAGATGCTGATTTCTAATCAATGTTTTCTATCTCTATGAACAGTATGTTTCCATAAGAATTGCTGTTTTATTTTGTAGCACGTATTTGCCTTGGGCTTTGCAAACTCTTTGTTTTGTGATACTTTTAAGCCTTTTGTGGCTGGTAAAATCCTTATGCCTTCTTCACACATACTATCCTTTTCCTGATTTTTATTAGTTCTGCAGAGGTCTCATCATTTTTTGTAATATTCAAATAGGCTTAAATATTAAAATTTTACCTTTATTTGTAACCTATGACAAGTTTGTTTATATTTCTTCTTGCAAAGAATAATAACTTACTATTCATAATTAAGTACCTAAAGAAACATGGCTGCTTTACACAAGATTACTTTTGAGTAAGCCAGGTTGTGCTTGTTGGACTGAAATAAATATTGGATACTTTCAAAAGAAGAAGAAAAATTCTAGAACACTAACATCTTCAGGTCAGCTGCCACACACCCACGTTTTGGCAATATTTGCTATGAGTTTTGAATATTTTGTTTTTGACTTTCATCCAGACTTATTTTAGTTTTGGCATTTTCTTGTTTTTCTATTGAGATCCGAAGAAAACCCAAGCCAACACTTCTCTCTTTCTGTCAGCTGGCTTGGGAAGAGATCTGGTATGGGGATATGTGTTGCTCTCAGCTTTTGTTTGTTTTGTAACATTTTTAGTTTTCAGTTTTACATAGCTCGGGTGGTATCTTACTTCTGACAACAATTACATATCTGTGCCTAAACAGATAGAGCCAAGACAGTGTAACAGGCAGACCTAGTCTTCTACACAAACTGTTTTCTGTCATCAAACACTCCTTGAAACAGCCTTCTCTAGGTCTGTACTCATAGCCACAAAATTGCCACAGTCATCAAAATTGGTTAAAAACGTGACTTTATGGGGGGTGGGGGAAGAAAAAACTGTGACACAGATACAAATCTTCCTTGCTTCTTCTGTATTTCATCATTACATCATAGGCTCATTTAACTAATGCTTATAACAAGATTGGGAAAAACAAGAGGAAAATACATGAGAAATCTTCTTACTGTCAGTGTTACAACAGCTCATATTGAACTCCTGAAAGCAGGAAGATAAGCTAATTAAGATATAGTAGGCAAAATGTGGTAATTGTGTCACTTCTCATGCAGTTATTTTCTTTCATCCAGGGCTTTGATATGCATTTGAATATTAGGTCAAAAGACCCAAATAATTAGTTTTTTAATTTATTTTTCAGCTTTGATAGTAGTATTTCCTACTTTTTACAGATCTCTTCTGCAAAAGCAACTTCTACCAACTACTGTTAGTTTCTTTTCAAAACATTTTTATTTTCTGTCTCCAAAATAAAGATGTCCCACTGCAGTTCTCACTGACACAAAAAGGTAGCTATTGAGCACATGTCCATTGATGAAATATTTTTATCTGCTAATACTACAGTCAAAACATATTCTTCTAGTATGTATTATCTAAGATGATTTCTGCTTTCCCTGAGTGCACTTGTCTGGTTTCTGATGAGCAGTCCAAGCTGCATCTTCTGCCTTAGTGCTGTCCCAAGCTGCAGAAGATGCTTCAGTTGGACTCTTTCTCGCTTGTCCATATCTTGATCACAAAGGTTATGGCCCAAAAAGCAGAAAGTGGAAGAGATTGAGATTAAAAATGAACTCAAGGTTTGAAATGCAATTAGCGGGCAGGTGATGGAGAAATGGCACAACCCTCAGTTCCCAAACCACCCATTGCCTACAAGATGTTCATAGCTCTCCAAAGGGCAAGAGAAAAAAACAAAAGCTGTCATTAAATAAGCTTTAAGAAACCCACCACCACGAACATCAGATACCATCAGAACAAACTGAAAAGAACACACCAAAAAAGTACCATTTCTAAACAAGCATATCTATAAATAGACTGCATAAGGCAGTATAGAAGAACCTGTTCCTCTACGCTAACAACCCAGCGATAAGAAAAATATGAGCAAATTAGAAATATTTTGCTATTTTAACTGCACCTTAAAACACCAATGACAAAGTGCCATTTTAGACACCAATAATATTATTCAGCAGTTCTAGTTCTACTATTGCACTATCAGATACTGAGAGATCTGAGACAAATTCTCTATCTTTTCCAAGTTAGGAGACAAGCCACTGGGAAAGCTGTGTGCTCTTTACTTACTTGAAATCGAGTTAAATTGAGTACATTCTGCCCGTTGTTGAATTTCTCACATTCAAAACCCCAAACTTTTTCCATTATGTCATTGACAGAGTTGTTCTCTTAGTTCGACTCATCACCCACCCATCCCCACCCCACCCCTTTCAAGGACAGTTGCAAATGTGTTTTACCTGTTGTTGCATTTTAAATTAGAAAACCTAAATGGCTTCCACCAATGGCTGAATATAAAGCTTAATTGATGTCTCTCACTCTATTTCCTCAGGACGAGTCATCTAAATTGTCAAAACAGCAGTGACATACACAAGTAAGAGTAATAATGTCCCTCCTTGCTGGTGACAATTCAATAAAACAAGCAAATTAGACACTATGGAGTGACTGAAGTGTTGTATATTTCCTTTTTTCTTAGGCATTTTTTTAAATTTGGTGAGTGTCTCCTCTTTCATTTCATTTCATTAACCTGATTATAATAATTTTGAGTCCAAAACTTCAAGCATCAGGTTGGTATTTGCACACAGACATACGCTCAGAGAAGTCTGTAATTTAGCTTTACAGGACAGACAGTTAGTCCCTCTCAGTGTTTGTATAAAACTATTCTGGTAGGATGGGTCCAGAAAAACCTAGGTAAGGAACCAGCGTAAACTGTAGAAACACACAGACTTGATGGAGGCCTTCCACTGCACTAATCCCACCTTTCAGTCATGACTTGGCTAGATGCCCACTGCAACTAATAAGCAGTTAGGTTGAAAAGGTTTTCCTGGGCTTGCTTCCTTTGCACTCATTTCCTCTGGGCATGTGTGCTTGAACCCATGTCCCTGCCAGCCTCTGAGTTGAGCAGCCGATTTCAGTCCAGTTTGTCCAAATAAGTCTGGCACGCATTTCTTTTGGTGACTCATAACTCCTTTCTTCCGTACAGCCCCCTAACTGGACCAATAAAGTGGCTCGTGTTGCTGGTTTAGCTCCCAGATAGACCCTCTCGCTGGCGTGGTTTAAATGTGCACTGGCTCCCTGAGCTTGTTTGTTGCCCCATGCTACCCTTGCCAGTAGCTGAACGGGCACAACTAGACTTGAATGAGTAGCAAGGAGCTGTATGAAAGAATGGAGGGCAGCTGCTAATGTTCTAAATTTCTGCATTGTTAGTGCAAGCAGGCAGCTGGGTAGAAGACACAGACACTTTTAATGCTCTGAACAAAGGAAACAGCTCCACATGTGAACACTTCTCACTGGACATGAGAAGTGAAGAAACCCACTTTGTTTCTCAGCCTAGGTATTAAAGTGGGGTTTTACCTACTCGGAGTTTCAGCACTAAAATTGTTGTTAGCCTATTAGGATATTCGTTCTGGTGCACTGTAGCTAGAAAACTGAGCCTGAATTGGCTGGGTAAATGGGCTGGAAAGGATGCTAAAGGTCTACTGGAAGATTTAAAAAAAAATAATTGTTTCTTTTATACCCAATCAGAAGTTCTGCTGAAAGTTTTCTTAAATACAGAATCATGTGGAGAGTCAGATCCAAGTGAGATTCTCTCTGGTCAACTCAGACTGGCACTGAAGCAGTAAAGACTGGCAACCAGAGCAGCAATCAGAGCTTACACTTCTTCAACACATTTCTTGCAAACACTCAGTATTTCCATGCACTGGATGCTTCCTTCCTAGGTCTTGCAGCTCTTCTCAGCCATGTAGAGAGGAAGCTAGAAAGAACCAGCAAAGGAACTGGATCCCGCGTTACCTGACTCTCAATGATACGGATAGCCTTGCTTAATTTCTGCGGTTCTAAGGGATGGTTTTCACCATGACCATTACCCATTCTTTAGCAGCTGAAACACAGAGTTTGCATGTGCCTGGCCACAACATGAATGCCCGAGTCTAAATTTATATTTCATAGGCAAAATGGCTTTCTGGATTCCCATTTCATGAGTCATATACAATGAAGAGAAAGAGAGTTTGGAAACAAATGAGGAAAAGACTCTCAAACTTCTGCTAATGCAAAAGCACTAAACACACTTCTGACTCAGGCTGACAGCTGCCAGGATCTTGGAGGCAGAGCTGGAGCTCTGGGGTTTTGATTCTTCCCATGTTCAAGAAGACAGGACTGTGTGCACACAGTCTGCGAAGAACAGAAATATGGAGAACAGCCTAACCAAACTGCCAAATTTTTCTTCTGTTAGGATTACCCTGCAAGACTCTGGGTTTTGCACATTTATTCCATCAAAAATAAACAGATTCAAAAGGGCAAAGTGATTCTAAGATTCACAGGCCATGCTGTTTATGGGGAGCCACTGGTAAGCAAATGTCAATCTTGTTCCAAGGAAGTTAATAGGAGATTCCAACGTTCCTACCAAAACATAGAAAAGAAAAGCATCTTGTTTTTATGGTCAAAAAGGTGACACAACAAAGAGATCTTTTTTCAAAGGGGCGTTTTTAGGGGAAGAACAAGAAGGCAGCGAGGCTGTCATTGCCACTGTAATTATGAGGTTTGAGAGAGAAGGTTCAGGGCTAGAGAAACCACACACAGCTGTTGGCTGAAACTTTCTGATTCACCCAAAACTACTTTCAAAATTTCCCTGATGATAAGGAATGCTTCAGTAAATCAACATTGAGCTGATTAATAATAACCACTATGCTCTATATTTGCGTAATTCTCCCATCTGACTTTTTTTTTTTGTAATCCTTTTGTTTGTTTTGTGATGAAGGAAGCTTACCAGGACATGCAGCATATGAAATGAGTTTTCAGACTGCAGTATATACATCATTCCAGAGTGGTAGAGCTCAGTGAATGGCAGGCTTCATGTATGACCACAGCTGCCACTGAATGTATTACCTAAGGGGAAAAACAGTTGGGAACCCCTAGTTTACAGTGTGCTAACACTGTCAGGCTACGTGTCTGCAAGACACATTCTTTTCCCTTTCCAAAAGAAATAAATGCAGTGTACAGGCACAAAATAAATTGCTGTTTAGCAACTGTTTGACATATCTGCATGTGTAGTCCTATACAGTGGCAGGCACTAGATAGTTTCCAATACGTTACACCATAGTGACAAATAGAAAAACTTCCTTGTTCTTATCATTAAGTAAGGATAGTTCTGTATTGCAGGGTTTGACAGGACCTAAGTTCACACATTATTTATCCCACTATAATTCGTAATGTTGTCAGTAAGTTTGGACATGGCAACAGAAGTTAAGGTTTTATTTTTCTCCTCTTAGAATGAGTTTGAAATATTTAAAGAGTCAGGGGAGGTCTTGATTTCTGGTAAACTATTCAGCATGCCTCTAATTGCATTCGGTTTTAGTATCAGATCAGCTCACAAAGGAACACTGCACTTTGATTTAGCAAAATGAATGCTGGTAGATGGCCAGAATTTGAATTTTGTGAAATATCATTAGTTATCCTCAGAAGTGCTGTCTCTGTGCTATTCTGAGGTCTGAATATTTAGATGAATTAGAAGGAGAGCTCAATTTGCCAAAAGACTATGCAGCTGGAGAGTGAGACTTGCTCATCATTGCCAAGACAGAGCAGAGCATGGCCCTTTATATAATAACATGAGGTTTTAATGAGATACAGAGTTGAGTGATAAAGTTTTCTAAAATAGATGCTATCAGCTCAACTTGTGACAACAAAGCAACTGACGGCTACTTCCAGATACTACACAGGCTGCCTTGAGTCTATCATTAGACTTACCGACCATAAGCATTTCGATTGGAAGCAGTGATGTGAACACAGTTGACTCACAGTGGACTGTGTGCGTTAGGTTTGCATTATGGTCCCTGTCTGTGACATCCAGTCAGGCTTTGACTTTGCTCAGGAGAGAAACAATTGGAATTTTCCAGCACCTTCTGTGTATTAGACCTGCATAAATAGAAAATTACAACTATAGATGACTCAGCCAGTCTTCCTGACCCCCAAGTATTCCAGAAAGAATAGATCTCAGGCAGATTGTAACAGGAGAAGCAGATCATCAGACTTTCCCAAAAGTCTCTACATTCACATCCGTGATGCTATGGGACACGGTTGGCCAAGGTCTATAGGGTCAGGAGGCAGACAGGCAGCACAGGATATCCAGTACTTGCTATAGTTAAGGACAGAGACTGGAAAAAGTAAAGTGGGTAGCTGAAAACTTATGGGCAGATGGATCACATTCTGTTTGTGGAGGTTTTTTCTTTCCAGAGAAACAGCAAGTCTATGTCTGTGCCCAGCACGGTGCAAACACTCAGACCAAGGACACCACTCAAGCAAATGACTGCTCTGCAGTGAGAAATCTTTCAGAGATAAGAAGCAAACATCCTAACTCTGGAATCATACAAATGTTCAGCCAACTGATGAAGGTCTTCAGAGGTCTGAAGTCACAGGCTGGGCTTCTCTTGAATCTGCCAAACCATGCTTCCCCACTACTCAGCCCCTGTTGTGGGAGCAACGCAAGTGTCATTTATCTGAATCACAGCAAATCAGCTGAAATTTTATTCTCAAAGGGAAATCATAATGAAGGAAGTTTGTTTGACCACACAGCTGCACTGGCAGAACATTACTTCAAATGCTATGCTTCAACTAGCAGTTCTTACTTGTGTTTTAAAATCTGTGTGCCCTGACCTACACAGGTGAGATGAGACCCCAGGTCTGACCTCTACTCCTGACATGGAGACGATGGGATACAGAGAAGCTCTGGCAAAGGCAAAGCAGACTCTGTAAAGGTTGGCCTGGCAGATCCAGAAGTGTCATACCTTGCATTCCATTCTTCCTTGGTTTACCAAACAGTCTCCCAAATCATTCCTTGACAGCTGCAATCTGTGATTAAGCTGTGAATACTACCGGTGAATACACAAAATATGCAGTCTTCTATATGAAGCATAATCACGTTAGGTTCTTAGTAAAGCAATATTTTATTCTAAGGTTATTCAGCACAATTTATTACTGACATTCAAACAGCCTCATCACTATTACTACAGTTTCAAATTATTTTCTAAAAAAAGCCACAGAATTGTTACTATTTACAACACATGCAGATTTGTATTCCTTTGTACTTATAAGACTCACTGGTTTTTACTTTTTCAGATTTTAATTCAAGAATGAACTTTGATTACAGTGCTGTTCATTACAATAAAGGGCCTTCACATATGAATTTGTTCTACAGTTTTCTGTCTTAAGTTTTTGAAACGGTGCCAAGATATTTCACCAATAATACCTACAGTAGAGATTTTTAAAAAACAGTTTTGTTTGTCCTTTTTGCATTCAAGGCAAATGAAACAGAGAAAACACACCCAAATGGTGTGTTTTCTACCAACCATCATCCTGAAGTAACTGCTTTGTTGAAACCCTTGTTTCAAATTCTTAAACTTTGTGTTCTCTCATTTCCACATACACAATCTTTCTTTCTTTCCCCTACTCTGATAAATAATTTATGGACTTCACATATCGTTATCGTTTAACATATTGCCAGCTAACAGATATTCAGCTTTACCACACAGCGGTTCTTAAAATACAGAAAGAAAGATAAAAGGGGTGTCATTATAATAGAAGCCGTTAATAAATACCCCAACACCTTCTGGAGCTGCTAATGACGAAGTGACATGCAAACTGTAAATCATGCAAGCTCCCCATTTTTCCCCAAATGTGAGTACTTGCTGATTGTAGAGGGTCAGAATTACCCCTTTCAGTTTGATTTTCTTTAGAAAGACAGAGTAAGTGAAATGTCCCTCTTTCCTGTACTGTGCAGAGAGTTGGAAGTAAGAAGGAAACTACTTCAGTTTGAAGAATACTTTTGTCTTGTGAATTTTAAGTTACATTTCCAAATTCAAAAGTATGCATTGAGTCAATTTCCTGCAATGAAATCTGACTTTTTTAGCAGTTCTCTTGTTCTGCATTTATTATCTTGCACTTTCCCTATTAGACTGCTCCACAGACAATAACCAAACAACACTGATTTCAGAAAGTTGCATGACAGGCAATTTGCTTACATTAATGTTTGGACACCTGGCCAAAGGAATGATATTTGGTATTTGTTAAGACCTTTTTTACATTCTTATACTGAATAATTTTTGAATATTTGCATGAATCCAAAGTCAGTATCTTCTTTTGGGTTTTGTGGTTTGTTTTGTTTGGTTGGTTGGGTTTTTTGGTTGGTTTTCATCTTTTACTGATGCATCATCATACATCAGCTGCAATGGGTACATCTGCCTATTATTTTCCATAACAGTAAGATAACTTCTGGACATAATCAAAAATATATGGTTACATTAAAAGAAGGTTCCTTGTATTAAAACCCCCTTCAATGGGGAGAAAACCAGAAGCAGATATGCAGCTACAAATCATAAACAGAGTATTCCTAGTACTTCTCACCAGAAACACCATAGTCTCCACTCCAAAGCTCTTCTTTAAACTTCACTGGCATAATTCATTTAAGTAGGTGATTTTGTCTGATCAACTATTCTCTTCACAATTTTGTTGAGCCTTTTTAAAGAAATAATTTCTCTGCAGGTAGTATTTAAAAAAAGACCCACATGCTACCAGGAATTTGGGTCAGCCAAGACGGCCCGTTGGGCTTAGAGGCAAATTGAGGCAAAAAAGTCCCTCAGAATGTCACCAAGCATTGTTCATACAAAGGGTTAGAGTGATGGTTTTTATTGTACACTTCTCATACAGAATGGAGTTTAAATTCCCCTCACCGTTGTCACTGAACAGCTCACTGCAATCCCTATGGAATTGACCCAGAACAACACGGGCAGTCCTGAAAACATCAGTGATATAGAGGAATAACAAGTTAATGACAGTCATCATAAACAAAACTTCAGTGAGACGAGAAAACATCACGGTCTGGAACCTCATAGTTGTAAGACCTGGAGTACTTACCTAACTCGCTTATGGAGGACATTTATTTAGAGAAAAGCAATGCTGTGACAACCAGTCATGACAATTACTTGGGAATTAGCCAGAGAAGTTCTATTTCTGAGATGAAATCTGCATGTCCAGAAGTATGTGATGCAGCAGTACAGCACCCTCCACCCCACACCTTATCTTTTGCTCTGGGTAGTATATTTGAAGCCTATTTGCCCCAGATGACCCATGCAGCAGGACTACTGCATGAGAAGGGTATCTGTCTTTGTGGTCAGTTCCCACTTCAAGTGTTGGCCATTCTGGTTTTGTGAGCTGCATTGCCTTCACTGCCCCTGTGGTACAAGTTGAACAGGATCCTGATGACTCAAATTAAAGATCATTTTAGTGCTTAAGTACTGCCATCCACATTGCTCTGCGGCAGGTCTGAGAAATAGCCCTCTGGAACAAGAAACTTACCAGCAGGTGGAAAGCCCTTGGTGTACTCACAAGAACCCAGCTATTATCCTGCCAAAACCCTGTACATTTCCAGCCCTGCCACTCAGCAGATAAATCTCGATAAGCATATTATTCAGAATTGGTTACTACTCAATGCAGAAGGTAATAGCAGTCCTGAGAAAATCAAACCCTCATTTACGAATTTTAATTTTCAAAAGCTGTTCTTTTAAACAAGTAACCATTAGCACAACAATAAAATGCAGGGGTTCCCCACTCACTGCATCGCTCAGCACTAACAAAGCCCCCGCACAGCTCTCCAGGCTCCCAGCTGACCTGGTAGGACAGTATTGTCTGGGCAGCCACTGCAGCAGCCCACTGGCATAGATTGGCATGCACATACATTTAATAACCAGCAAAGGTCCCCAGCCTTTTCAATGAACAGTATTGTGCCTGCTTTGACTCAGCAGCGTGCTGAAGAAATTATTATTTAAGCATTGTAAAGCGCTCTTCTATATGTAACCTGCCTACCACCAGTGGCAGAGAAAAAAGGAGAAAGATCAGGAAGATTATGTGGGAGAAACTGCAAACAAAGAATGAAAATACCGTATTATTCTGAATTTCTGAACAATGCTGTGAAGAGTTAAGACACCAACTTTTCCTACTCTGCTGGGAACCACAGGCTGTCATCACACATAAGTCTGTGGAAAGTTGATTCTCTGTACAAACATGACACAACATTCATGTTTAGTGTACAATTACAATGCTCTGACCATTTGACTGCTTGGTGCCTTCAGCTTTCATAGTGTTTCCCCAGTTACCAACGTGACTCCAAGACAGTCAAGGCTCTGTTCTCCTTTTGTGATCTCCCTTAAGACTGCAGGACTTCCTTCTCAGAGCAGGTATCTATCTACCTCTTTGCATTGTTTTGTTTTATTACTTTTCTTCAGAGGAAAAGTCAGCATTTGAAAGGCTTTGTTAATAAGTCATTAACCAGCAAAACTGGTGTCTGTTTTTCAGGCAGCTGTTCCTGACTGTTTGGTGGCAATGACTGAAGTAGCTGTCTCCCTATACAGAGGAAGCAGAATACGTTTTCTCCCCTCTTCCCCCCGCAAGAGGTGTGAGGGAGTGTGCTGCCCCAGCCCCTGTCCCTCAGTTTCCCCTGTGCCAGCAGCCTTCCTCGCTGTCCCCACCCAAATACACCAATGCAGCCTGGGAGACAGGACCAGAACCCCATTAAAGACCTTCAGAACATGGCATGACCCTCCCCTTGGCTCTGCTGGCCCCTCTATCCCACGGGGAAGGCCAGAGCCAGGTATGCCCTCCGTAGCCTGGCTGGATTTCCTGGCACCCAGCAGAAGACCTCTGTGTGGTTTTGATTCCTCCTCTGGGTTTTAAGAAAAGTATAGCTCAGACACACTGATACATGAATTCATTCGTATGGCCTTGCTACCAAGAAGATAATTTATGAGCACTTTGATTTTGTTAGCTGAAAGCTAATGGCAGCGTCATCTTATTTATCCAAATTCAGTCTTCCAAGGAATCCTAAAGGAGTGTGCCAAGCTGCTAAGGTTATGGCTTTTCTCCAGAGGAAGCAAACCGCTCCTGACTGTGGTGTCAGCACCGGAGGGTGCACAAAGTGGGGGCATGGCTGCAGTGCCAGGCAGAGGAAAGCCCCCCTGCTCCCCAGGTCTCACAGGGAGGTAACTCAGAAAAGGCAATGTCTGTCTTAATAATCATCTTTGCTCAGGGACACCCCAGTGAAAGTGCAAAGCAGCAGCAAAACACGCTGCTACTGCAGCTTTTAGAGGATCATCTGTTAACCAGTGAGGCAAAGGAAGAAAATGTTTGCAATAATTGTCAGCTTGCTACCCCTGGCACTTGTGTCAGCTAAAGGTAACTCTCAGATGTGGTGTGGCAAAGCTGTTGGAACTTTAGTATACATCAGTGGTTTGCTTTTATCGCTCTGTGGCAATCGGCCTGGGCATAATTAATTGCACCACCTGCGCTACACCCCCTCAGCAAGGGAAGCTGCTCACCACAGGTCACCCTGCCAGGGCCCCCTGGCACAGGGCTGCACTGCTGCGAGCTGCAGTTAACCTACGCCAGCCCTGCTCTGAGCTCCTCGCTTCCCGCCCCCGACTCCAGCGACCAGCCGGGCGTCTGTGCTGCCCGAGGAGCGCGGTGATAGCAATCACAGCGCTCTGCTCAAGCGCCTATCGCATCTCTTGAGCCAGCAGTTCTGCAGCCCCCTTCGCTTTTTCTTTGTCTCGGGGGCAATGTGATAAAAAAAAACCTCCTCAAGGGTACACAGCTAACTGGTGACAGAGTCAGAGAAATAAATTCGGTTTTTGCAATTGCTGGCCATGCTGGTTCCTGGCCTTTTAGCTGTTCTCCAGCTTCCTCTCAAATTTCACTAAGTCTCCCTTCAGTGAACCTACAGGTTTGCAACTACGGGAAAGAGCAAGCAAGAGCAAGCCAGAGATAAGAAAAAGCCAAAACAGAGGGTGCTCTTAGCATGCCTCCTGCCCATTGATATAACTGTGTTAACACAGGAATGCAAAAATTTAACAGCCTCAAGTTCTCCTGCAGAGTAGCTCTAGCAGCTCCTGGAGGAAGGGAAGAGCCTACAGGGAAAGACCAGCAGCAGTTCAGCGGATAATATAGAAGAGCAACAGCAAAACACAAGTGTTCATGCACTGTAAATGTAGGCATCAGCAAGCATTGCCCTCATCACTTGCAAATACCCCATGCCTCTGTTAGATCTCAAAGCATGAGCAGTTTGTATAAATGACATTCCATCTTCTTGTAGAGGATGGAGAAAAGCAATCCCAGCCACTTTTCAAATTGAAAGCAGTTTTATCTAAATACAAATATTTTACCAGTGATTCAAGTTATACCTCTACTCACAAACTCTTCATATACACATTTTTATAGTGAACCAAGATTAATCTTTTATCATTTATTTTGTAAGACAAATTAAGCACATTTTAATAACTGACGTGCACCAGCCATTCTTAACACCAGCATGCAAATGTGAACATATTCAGACATATGTCTGCTGTTAATACAATCTGTGCATACACCCTGCTACAACAGTATCTACCTAGATCCACATCTTCTCTTAATCCCCCGTAGCTGTGCAGAGTTGACTGAGATGATCTGTGAGCCAAGCAAATGTGTTGCATTACAAAAGCCATTACCATCCAGAGCATCACTTACAAAATGGTTTTGGCTTTTTGCTTTTTTTTTATTTGTCTGACACTAAAATAGCACAGTGGCATTACAGATAAAATATTATGTCATATATAGTATATATATGCATTACCATATTTTCTATGTGTCTGGGATAAACAGTGTATATGCTTGTATTATATATGCAGTACTTTGTGTATATTAGCTGGCTTTCAACCTAACTCTACACCAAGAAATATGCCATAATAACATACGTCACCCTGCCTGTAATTTCAAAGCTCAGGGTCATGGCTCTGCCTCCCTCACTCTGGCCTTTGGCAATTCAGCCCTAATTAGCTCACTAGGAGATTCTCAGCCAAGTTCAGAATGCTTAAAAAAACCACCCCGTGACTCATGGGCACTCTAATTAATTTTGATCATACAGATTTAAAAATTGTTCCCTTCCAGGTGTACATTTATCATCTTTGTGAGGTACCATTTAAAAACTTTGTCTTGGCCACTCACTTCATAAACAATAAAAATAAATCTAGACTGAATCTCACAGACACAAAAGAATTTTTCAGGTCAATGTTGTGCCTTAGGAAATTTATCATCTTTTCCACAGATGGTTATAAACATATACAAAGAGATGGTTTATCACATACGAGAGCTAATTATTAAAAAAATAATAACAACTTATCTCTGAAACGTTCATCTGTGAAAAATATAATATTCGGTGCCTTGCTTGTATGCCTGTTACTTATATTTCCTTTGTGAAGATGAAAAAAATTGTCTTTTTATTTGGTTTATAGTTTTCTTTGACTTTACTATGCACTGCTTACTATCCAAGGAATTCTTCAGTGATATACACTGCATGTTGTATTGCTGTTGTGATATATGATGCAGCTTCAACACAGCTGACACTAGGAATTGAAGTGGCAGGCTTTATCATTCAGACAGTCCCTTCATGTGTCTCTACAGCTTTCACTAAGGAAACAAGCTTCTCCATGAGTAGACTCATGTTCAAGATACATAAAGCATATGTCCAACAAATTAGGTTAAGCACAAGGTTAGGGAATCTAAACTAGTAAGAGCTTGTGTGATATCACTTTCATATTTGTTCACTCATTGCCAAGCAACTAGCAATACCAATGAGAACTGATGAGAGACAATCCGCTGCACCCTATGCAACTGAGCCTCCAGTTTCTGTGAGCTCCTGTCAAACTGTCTTCCCTTCTGTTCCTCAAAATAACCTTTGGCAGTGTGGTAGGTCCTGGCAAGCAGCCAGAAAAGCGTGAAATTCTTCTACAAACACTCAGGGCTTTCTTGTCAATAAATCTAATCGAACTGAGAAACAGTAATATGTCTACGAGGAGTGAGTGCTCTTATCCAAACAGAAATGTACCCAAACGGTGGGAAGCCTGAGCCCAGAGATTTTGGTGATGGGTGAAAAGCCCCTCAGCAGCATGGCCAGACATGCAACACATTGTGGCAGGTAGCTATGCAATTAAACACTTGTCCTGGTTTCAGCTATGGCATTTCTTCTCAATAGCTGTTACAGTGCTGTGTTTTGGATTCAGAATGAGAACAGTGTTGATAACACACTGAAGCTTTGGTGTTTTCTTAAGTCATGTTTATCCAAAATCAAGGACTCTTTTTTCCACTGTCTCATGCTCTGCCAGTGAGGAGGTATGCAAAAAACCCATCAAACCAGGAGGGAGCTTAGCCAGGACAGGTGACCCGAATTGGCCAAAGGGATATTCCACACCAAAGAACATAACGCCCAGTACATAAACTGGGGGGAGTCACCCAGAAGCCCAGAAGCTAGGCCAATTTGGGTTCAGAAGGGGGGGTCAGGCATCTGTCAGTGGGCAGTGAGCAATTGCATTGTGCATCACTTGTTTTTTCCATTATTATTATTATTATCCCTTATTATTGTATTTTATTTAATTTTTAATTATTAAATTATTCTTATCTCAACATACAAGTTTTACATTGATTCTCCTTCCCATTCCACTGGGGTGGTGTGGAAGAGATGGGGAAACCTGAGGAGTGGCTGCGTGGTGTTTCATCTCCAGCTGGGCTTGAAACCAGAGCAATATTTAAGATGAGTCTGCCCAGCTACTACCCTGAAAAGCATGTTTTTGTAGTGAGACACAGAAGACTCAGAAAGGATGGGGACTTGGAATATTGCTATCAGTGAAATGTCCCTGGCTGTATAGAGTCATAATGAAGGACAATTGAACTTCAGGGAGCCTGAAATATCCCCCAAAATAACAAAGACTGAAAATGGGTATGAGAAAGAGAAAAAAAATAAAATACATGTGAAATCCACTGGACTGAAAACCAGCAAAGATCGTAAGCTTTCTGGTGGGTTAAAGGTATCTTCTGTTTGTGTGCTGCTGCTGGCACTACCTCATTACAAGCAGGAAAATGAAACTTTTGGTCCTTGAGAAAATGGGTTACTGCCATTATCCTTGCACCCTCTTCCAGGGCTTTTTTTTTTTTTTTTCTTAATGCATCAACTGATGACTGTAGCAGACATCCTGCAGATTAATATAGCCTCACTGGCTGAAATAAACCCATTTTTATAATCACTGTCCAACTCAGAGGTTAAGAAGAGCTTCCACTGCAGAATGACTCTTACTGGACCTTTGGCTTCAACTTTGTGCCTAAGGAAAGTTTCACTAAAAAGGTCTAAGAAAAAAAACTGATTTCATATTTCATGTGCTTACATTTCCAGAATTTTAGTACTCCCAGCCTGATTTAGACCTAAAGGGAAGCAAGTCACCTAATCAGCAGCATCATTTTCTAAAACCTTCTTTAGGGTGTTTTTTACAAATCGCCTATAACTGCCTGTGCTTAATCCCGGTATTTCAGTTTAAATAGGAGTGATCGCTAGTTGATCAACAAGAGGCAAATTCCATTCCCAAGGCACCTTACACATTCTTCAATTCTCTCTCTTGTCTAGTTCACCACCTCTAGCTGTTTTACAAGTGATCCTTAGTTTTGTTCTGTCGGGCAAGAAAGGTGAGTACTAAAATTACGTTTTTGTTGGTTTATCTCTTCAAGGGGGCATAGCAGTGGAGAGGATTCTCCTTGATAACAGCTTCATTGAATAAATAAACGGACTCAAGTGCCCCCTTGTGTTTCTCTGCCTAAAGCTTTGAGATGCTTAAGAAAATACATAATATTTCAATGGTGAATACAAAAAATTGAGAAAAAATTCTTAAGAAAATACTTAATAGCACGTGACTCTTAAAAGATGAAAGGCCGCAGAGATATTCAGAAAATAATTTTTACCAAGTCCTGTATGCAAGCACTATCTCATTTCATAGCATGAGTTATGCTGAAATACTTCTAGTCTTTGTTGATCATTTGTCCTGTACCATACTGCCTCAGCACTACTGCATTTCTAAGTTAGAGCATAAATCAAGAAAGCATCAGCAGAACAGAGTTACAAAAATAAACACTCATTAAAGAGTCCAAAATGTGACATTTTTGCTTTAGTCCATTTCCTAAAGTAGCATCTTTTAAAATGGCAATAAAGCAAGATTTTATGCCAAAAAACCACTTTAAGTAGCAAATCTTTACTATTAAACTGGCACCCTTTTTCTCAGGTGAATGGGATTACTCGTGTTACAAAGGGATAGGAAATTTAAATTTTTTCAAGACTGAGCGGTCAGGCCTGAAATGTTTCTGTGGTTGGCTATGTTTCACAGTAGCATTTTGCAGCATGTCATATGCAAATGTTAATGTTTATACACATTAGTTTAGTGTCCTTTGCTTGGGAGAAACGATGTGAATGATAACAACAAATTTATTGTTTATTTGTGGAGGAAGAAAATACCTAAAAAACAAGTTTACTTTGGAAAAATCCATCACAGTTTGAACGTAATAGCTGGGAAGGTAAACTCTCAAACTTTCATGCGTCTTTTACTAGGCATATTCCTGACACATTTAGCTTGTTGGAACCTATACGAGGAGTCGCCACTCTCCTTCTTTGCCTGCGCCTGACATCCAGCCCAGGAGTAGCTCCCACGGGTGAGGGGCTCACTCTCGACCCTTCTGTGTGTGAAGCCGCCAGAACCAGAGGGTGCAGCCAGACCTCCGGGCTTCTTTTGCTTTCCTGGCTAGCATGCCCTCAAGGAAACGAATGCTGACAGCAACAATATCAGTAACAAAAGCTTTAGACAAAAGGGAGAGTGGTTCACAGCAAAACGCTCCCTGCAGAGCCTGCCTGTCACCCAGCTGCAGCCACGTTTCCTCTGCTGGTAGGAACACACTCCATTTCCACTGCCCCTGGCAATGATGTGAGGTGGTACACAACAACCTCCAGGTCCTGGCCATGCCCTCTTCTGGCTGCTGCAGAAATTAACCCTGTCCGGGCCAGAACCAGGACAATAAGATAAAAATCAAAAGCTGTGTACAAAGTCCATGAAGTAAATTCGGATAACTACGGCAGGAACAGGCACCCTGACCTGTCCTGGGCTGGCAGAGACATCAGGCAGTGCTCACCACCTCAGTTCTTCAGCTCACAGCACAGCATTCCTGCTCAATTACTCCTGCTTTGCTCTGTACCCACATTTTTGACAGGCAGTTCCTGGCAGATGTCTCTTTTGATATGTAACAGCTGTAAAGAAGCAGTTGTTTCGGGAAAGAAGTAGAGGTTCTAGGATCTGGGAAACTTTTGCTTGGAGACAAATGAGACTCTTTCATTGAAGTGGTTGGCTTATAGTTGCAAAGATTTAACTGCTCATTTTTAGGTTGCAGTTCTGGTCTATTGAGATGGATGTAGCACACGACACCTTTCACTACAATTGTTCCAGTTCTGCGGAGAGCCAGGAAGATTTCTTTCAGTTCATGTTTTTTCTTTAGGTTTTTCTTTTTCCCAGCTATACAGTCTCACTCTTTGAAATGAGAGTTCTGTTCCAAAGGACCTATTTGATGCCCATCAAATTATAAGTTAAACGGGCCTCTAACCACAAATACAAACCTATAGCAGGCAATGGGATGAGGTTGGGCTGGTTTTGCATCTGTCAAAATTCAAAGCCTGATATGCTTGCAGAACTGGGCTGTCTGTGGAGCACTGCTGGATTACTTCCCACAACTCTGCTATCATTTGTCACATGTATGTTTTAGGCACAACCACAGGCAGACTGCTACTTGCCTGAGCTGCTCCACACAGACACACATTGACACGGCCTCTGCTGAGGAGAGTGGAGCAATTTTTTTGGCTGCCAAACCTCCTAGAAGACTCTGAGCTCTGCAGCAATCTATATGGGGGCATCTCAAAACCCACAGTCCTGTCCCATCCCCTCCTTCCTCCCTCCCTCTGCTGTAATGGCATATTTTTGAAAGCTCAGATTTTCACAGCCTGTTGTTTTTCTCCTTCCTCTCACTTTTATAAGCCAAGTTCTGACAAACCAATACATGTTTCACAATCACCAGGTAGAAATTCAGGAAGCCTGAAAAGGGTTCATTGGTTATTGTCTCACCGATTCTACCCTACAATCTCTGAATACTGATTTAGTCTTTGATGACAGAAATCCCTTTCCAAAAAATAGAGTCTGACTTACAGACGCAGCTATTTGGGTTTATTAATATTCATAACTACAGCCATGAATAATAGCAGTGAATGACTGCCTCTGCTATTATAGTATTAATCTATTATATTACACTTATTACTGTGTTATAGTCTTTTATATTTGGATGTTCTTTTTATTTTATTTGTTAAATTTTGTCTTTACTTGTTTCAGCTGCTCATGAATTGTGCATACACCCTAGATAAAAAGCTGTATGAAACTCCAGAAAGCATGAAAGAGAAATTCCCATCAGATAGCTGACTAGCACGACCTAGTAACCTGCTTTCTTAACTCAAAATTAGAACTAAGATGCCATTTCTCTTTTCTTGCCATTCCCCTCACTGAAGATTCTATCCAGAGACTTCTGGGTTCAGCAGAGCTCTTCCCAGTGGCTTTTTTTTCCTCTGGGCTGTCCATCAGGAACCTGACTGCGATACAGATGTAGATCACTGAGTACTGCAAGTTCTTTTAACAACTTTGAAGAAATAAAACATGCCTCTGACCTAAGCATTGAAGTTACTGGCTGAAAGACCACAGCTGCCAGCCATGACAAGCAGGCAAGTGTATTTTCAAGAGAAAAGAGTACATAAGTCAGGCACAATCACTCTGGGGGATACTGAATGATAAATCTCTCCTATTTGTGGTGTCCTCTTCTCTCTGTAAACATTGCCACTGATTTGAATAAGTAGATATTATAACTATTCACAAAAAGTGCTCAGATACAAAATACGTCCTGAGTTAGAAAATTGTCATAATGAAATCAGGTACTCTCCTGAGTACAATGAATGAAGATGCATCTTGCAAGATTGACTAGTGATAATACATGTGATGATCTTAAAAGTGTATAATTTTATCTTCTTTAAACAAACTACTACAAATTTTATGATAGTGTAGTTATGCAGAATTTTCTACATCTGATTTTCTTTTTGTTTACAGAAATGAATATGCATTTTGCATATCTACTCAATATAGGTAAAAAAATTCAGACTATAATTTATTAAACAGATTCAGCTATCTGTTCTTTGTTACTGCAGTGTGAGACAATGGGGTAAAAATAAGAAAGGATTTAGGGATGCTGAACAGAGCACAGAGTTATAATATGTTATGGGATTTTTCACATAATATTTTGCTATGGATGCAATACCGGCAAAAATCTTACAGGGCCTTGATTTAGTTGCCTAACTCTATTCAGGTAAGTTTTCAAATAAATTCATAGTCAGCAAAACTTTTAGGCATGTGTTGATTTCTTGCTGCCTTAGAAAGTGTAGTCAATGTATCAGCTCAGTATCTCTACAGGAATCTCACTGGAATACAGCACTTTTCATACTCTAGATAGATGCTGCAAGTTGGACTTCCAAAAGGATTATCCTTTCAAATAGTTGCAATTTCTGTGTGTTTGTACTCCTCTGTCTGTGTCAAATACTGGCCTCGTAGAGCTGACAGAACAGCTGACTGTCCTCACGTATTTTGTTTCTATTCTATACTCAAGCATTAGGTATAGTCAAACTACCGGTTTAAAAAAAAGGCTTTGGAGATTTAGGGCATAAGAAAGGGTCCATTACTTATTTCCCTTTTTTCACGTTTGGATTTGAACATTGAATTGCAGGGGCACATGACAAATAAATCTAGTCAGCCATGTTATGAAACAGCAAGTGAACAGTTTACTGAAGTTAGAGGGAAGTCAAGGATTCTTTTTGCTCCCCAGAGATAACATGTCGGCTTTAATAAAAATTTTCCATTTGATGCTCAATATAGATACCAGAGAAATGTGAATTTCAAGTGCTTGACTTGAAATGACATGAACTGGCATCTCGTAAGCAAAATCAAACTGGTGCAGCCCCAGAGAAGTTACTGGTGCTAAATAAAACCTTTACAGCTGAGGATCTAGCATAATCCATATCTTAGTATGAGCTTAGGCATCTCAGTCTAAGAATCAAACCTGAGAAGATGAGTACTTCTGTAATTATTGGTGGGCTGCTTACTGCTGTAGGTTTGATTGGTTCATAAGTGTATTGAAGCCAAAAATAGCAGAAGCTACAAAAGGACACCAAGTATCTTCTGCCAGAAACCTAAAAATTGAGGCCAATCTACATATAACCTGCAGAAAGAAACCAGCCAACTGGCATACTCCTTATCAAATACTGACCATTTATTTACCTTAACCCTTGATAGGATTGTTCAAGGCACACATTTTCTCACTTTGACTTTTACACTCTCTCATTGATTTTAATTAACAGACTATAAGAACTTAAAGAGTTAGATACAATACCCTAGAAAGGATTTTTATACCCTGAAAGTAAGCTAGACACCAAGCTGATAAATCTCCCTTGGTAGGGCCGTTGATCAGACTCCAAAACGTTCTCATGGTACTTTCCTAACCTCACACATTTTCACCATCCATTTAATTGTGAGAGCACCTAAATTCAGTGTAACCTGAGTCACCAGGACAACCTATAAGAGTAACTGCATCCACACTAGATGACAGAAGAATACACTGCAATTTCATGACCAATAGTTGCTAAAGAAAAATTTGCTGTGATTCGCTGTACTCCAAAGGGCGGCTCAGCTAGTTGGGGTTCTCAGGGAAGGCATCTGTGACTTACAGGCAAGGCTGCCCTATCAGCTGCATGCCAAGGCTCAGGCAGCTGCACATGAAGGCTACCAAACTACAGACAATACCTGAAATCTCCACAAAATCCTAAAGCACACAATGGTCAAGTCTGTGGAAGCAACATAGCAGACTGTCATGTGTCCAAAAAACTGAAGTCCAAGAAAACCAGTATACTTCTAATCAATCAAACCCATGATCTCAAGCAATTAAATTAAGTACATTTGACATACCCTATTTTATTTTAAACCCTATTGACTGTCATTAATTCTGCTTCAATCTTTTAAACATTCCATCTTTTGGCCACAAATCAATGCAAGACCGACCTAAAATTACTCAGGTCATTCCACTTACCTTTCTAAAAATATTGCCATGACTTTCATACTCTCCCTAGTCTCTTGGAACATACACAGTTACAACTTCACAAGAAATTGTAGACACAGCTCAGATATGTCTACTACAAATACAAGCATTTTCTTGTCATCTTGGTACCCTTGTTGGACTCAGAAAGATGGAAGAGACTGGCGGAACTCTGACCTCCAACCTGTGCTGTCTGATGCAGTTGGAGGTGGTACCTCATTAATCTCTACAATTCTCATACACCCCACTTGGCCATTCTCTCCTCAAAATCTTACTGCATATTAGGGCGCAGTCAGTCCTATGCTAAGGAATTTGCAACCTGCACTTCTGCAAAATTCCTCAGGGCTTGTCCCTTGTCCCTGTGAAGAAGTGCTTGAATATCAGGAAAGCAGTGTGAGTCAATATCCCCAGCAGTGGGAAGAGGATTTGTCCCTTAGGATGTGCTGTGGATTGGGGGAAATGTAATACCACTGAGTAAAAGAAGCAAGTCCCTCTCAAATATAATTGCCATGACTCTGGATTATACACTGCTTACATTATATTACTCTTCTGAACCAACGCTTGAATCTTAACCTCTTATAGCATTATCGGGCTGTTTATTCTTGGATTCACCCCTCCCCACACATCTTCCTTCTGGCTAAAGTAGTCCTAAATTTCTGACTTCTTCTAAGTTAATTTTCCTTTCAGTACTCTGGGCTTTGTCTTCCCTTGATTTTGAACGCCATCTCATTGCTTTCAAAAGAGCCTTCTTCATTATGAATACCTCAACAACCACAGCCATCAAAACTATCCTTTCTCCAGATTTAACAGTGATGACAGCGTTAATAGTAAAAAAATCTAGTGTATCAGAAAGGGTTTTGGGAAGTGAAAAATGAACTGGGCTAGTAGCTAGTCCCTATAAAACAACTAGCACTTACAATAAAATGCATGTCAGAAGGCTTCAAAATCCCAGCCATTAAATGAAAGTGACTGAAAGCAAGAGACATAGATATACTCAGGTAGGCCTAGCTGCTATGTTTCCCTATGCAGTGATTCCTCATGTTAGACTTATCTCTAACTTTCAGGACAGTCCAGAAAACTGAGCACGCTACTGACAAGTTCAGAGGGTGTTTCACAAGTCAGACTCACTTTGTTGCATAACAGGAAAGCAAAACTACACAAAGTCATGCAGCATTTCCAGCAAAGACATGCTAAGACATGAATTAAGCACCAAGGTCCCAAGGCCATGGTGGGGTATGTCTCATTTCACCCAGTAAGGCCAAAGGGAGAACGGTGAGGAGCATCTCAGTCACAGTAAAGTCAGAGGGGATACTTTCTGCTAAGGCCTTTAAGGCCCAAATTTCATGTTTATTTTGTCAGTATCTGGTAATGCAGATAAAATGTATTCTTCATGGTAAATCATCGCTTGCTGCCTGCTCAGCATTTTCTCCTTCATGCTCCAGCATCTCAGTCAATGGCATCCTTTGCAGACGGCAACAGGTTCAATGGTTTTATTACTATTTAATTTTCATCTCTGTTTAAAGACATCAACAGTATTTGAATATACTGCACTAAACATCTATATAAACATCATGGTACAGGCAGCCTTTCAGACTGGAGAGGTTCTCTCTTCAAGTGATCTGAATGGCTGAACATTGCTTTTTAACTTCTTTTTAGTTCATCTACTAGGCCACTGTGTTGTTCATCTCATTTGTAGGACACTGGCCAAGTGTGCAGAAGGACTGGGTCTTGAAAAATATCTGTTTCCACCTTCCATCCATCTTTAAGAGCAATCCTAACAATATGAGGAGACCTGAAAGGTAAAACACCAGTGACTGGTTCTGTCTGCTAACTTAATGGCTGTGATCCTAGCTGCAGGAGGCCTTCTCCTTCCTTAATTAATAATAATTTCTGTGTTTTCAATCACCAAGGGAATGTATGGACTGCCAGGATAACGAATTTTGCATACCCAGACTGTGCCAGGAAACAAGCTAAGCAGCCAAAGTATTGAAGTTGGTCAGGTTGGCTGTTCAGACAGACATGCATGTCTTGGCCAGTTGAATTCTGACAAGATTGTTTGAGGGAAATGACATTTCCTGATAATAGATTGTCCTAGTCCCTGAGTTAGGAAACAGGAGACATCAGCATGGAATTTCACATTAGGCAGAAGTGGGAGTAAGAGAAGAACCTCATTTTTTCCTGCACTTAAAAAAGAGTCCCAGAGTACTGATAAATCTAAAGAGAACATCAACACCAAAACAGAAGATCTGCCATACAGAGGTGCACAGTCATCAATAAAACAGGGACAAGGTCACACTTTGTCAGTGGACACAGCTCTTTGTATCTCATGGAATTACTGTTCTTTCAAAGTAAACACTACTTCTTCTGAGTGGCACAGCACAAATACCGAGCTTACAAAACCGCCCTTGCCCCAAGCACCCTTTGTGTGTTCAAGTGATTTTTCAGAGAGTAATCAAAGTAAACAAATCAGGTATCTTCACTCAAATGGAGAGGGTGACTCAGCTCTGTGCACTGGAGAACTCTGCCTCCTCTAATGGGACTGTTGACGCAAATCCTTTGGTCTCACCCCTTGACTAACCCCTTCTGGTTGACAGGCATACTGCTGGACCAGGAATGCCCTGAGCTCCCTGGAACTCATGGACTACATCAAGAGCAACAGGGAGCACTCCCCTTCCTCACTACAGTACTCTCTACTTCTATGGGAGAATTTCCCCCACAGTTAGCAGTAAAAAACTCAGGTGAGTTGGTGACTCCATCACCAGCTGAATTTGGCCATTATGACTGCAGGAACTGAATTTTAGGCATATTCTGAACATTACAGAAAGCTTTGTAGATCAGCCTTAAGTCTGGGGAAGTCCTTAGTGGAGCTGCACAAAGACCTGAGTAAGTACCACGTTACAGCATGGATAGCTACTAGCAACAAGGAAGGGAGGGTTTATATCACTTCCACTGCCAGGGGAAACCTGCTGTGGAATAACATCACAGGACCCTCCAAGGTGGGGAAATAAGGGAACAAGCCTGATCATGAAAGTACAACAATTTTTTCCATCACTCCTCATAGAGAAGGCATTAGTTAGGGCCGTGACTGACAGAGAAGCTTATATAGTTATTATCCAAGCTGAAAATACAGCAAGATGAAGAAGCATTTCAGCCTCCAGAACAGTTTTTAACAATGAAAAATCATCCCAGGACACTAAATACTTAAAAGACAGCTTAGCAAAGCAAGCGTCCCTATCCCATGCATCTTGCTCTACCCATAAACCATTCACCTTACTAAAAAGGTGCCAACAGATACCTTGCTAAGTTCATCAACAAAACACTAAGTGGGTAAGACACAGTGATTGAAAAGCACTGCACCAACCTATTTCTGAGCACAGTCAGTGCCTGGCACACAGGTACTTGATCACGGGATTACAACCTAGTATTTGTGTAACCTGAAATACAGTCTCTCATATTTGAACTGTGAATATACTCATTCAGAAACTGATTGGAATCAGTCGAGTGTTTGTCCTTCAAAAACAGCAACATCTTCATGACATCGTTTTTTTTGGAAACAACACTGATGTTGAGACACTTCATTGCAATTCAAACAAAGACCAAAGTTCCAAGATGCAAGAACTTTTTTAAAAAATATCCATTTTTATTCCTTTTATCAGATACCTTCACTGAGCAGTAACTGTGATAAAATCAACTCCTGAAGCAGAGAAATAATGCAACATTTTTTAAGTTTCCTTTGCCTATCAGTCTGGAATTAGAATTTTCCAAAGTTAAGTGAATGATAGCAAATACCCCTAATTGCTAAAGGAAGCAACTTATTAAATAAAAAAAAGGACCATTTTGACCATTTGTGTGATTCATGCATGTGAAAATATGTGGGTCTCCAAACTGCCCTGAAAAACAAACCCCACATTTCTATGCAAAGTCACAGACTGGGATGTTACAGGTCAAGCTTACTGGATTTTTCTGTTGTGTACCCTTCCACCGCAGACACGCACAATAAATGAACCTTCCTCTCTATGGAAAGTAAAAAGCCTCTGCAGTATGACATTGACTGTCACTGCCGGGTTCCCCAGAGCCCTTTTTTTACATGACTGTCACCGCCTTGTGCTCAGGCAGTGCTTCCTGACAGGGTGGCCTCCTGCAGCCACCCTCGGCCAGCCAGCACTCATGCAGCCAATCCACTGCCGCTGCTCCCAGAAACCAACTGCCTCAGTTTGCCATTATTTGCATGGATAGGCAGGGTTCCTTACATAGGAGCCTGCAGAGGCTTGTGTGCTCTCTTGCCACCCTATCAGGATTATTTTAGTTACACTTCCCAACATAAAACAACTACTCAGCCATCTGTGGAGGAAATCCTCTGCTGCACCCTGATTCAGAAGCAGGCATAAAACTGTAACCAAGCTCTCCACTGTTTGATGGGCTGGCATCAGCAGATCAAAACAGTAAGCAAACACATTTCTAAAAATCACTGCCGGCGGAAACTTTCAAAGCACCTATAGAACCAGTTTTGGGAATAAAATCATTCCCAGTATACTGAGTAATATATAAATACCTATTTTTAATAAAATAAGGCTTCCAAACTTTAGAGGGGACTCTACTCTGAAAGTCAGGGCTGATCACTAGTGCTCAGGCTCCTAGTAGGCTTCCTAGTGTGACTATCAGAAAATTGCTTATCTAATTAAATTACAGCATAATAATGGAGAGAATTTCACAAACCTGACAGCATTGCTTGTAGTCAAAGACAACCAGAAGAGATCTGAATAAAAATAAATCATAAAAAAAAAAAAAATGGAGAAAGAAGAAATCACCTCTTCTGGTACTTGATTACAGAGTATCTAGCTCATTATTGTATGTTACATTTTCATAATGTGGTTTAATCACCAAAGTTGTTCACCCTTTCCCACTGCATGTTGCTCATTCTCACCCATGCAGTATCAATAACTCCCCTTTTAAAAAACGTTGACTGAGGGTGGGAAAAAGGCAGTCAGGAAGCTGGTGGCAGTGTGCTCAGAAACACCTTAAATCAGCTTTGCTGCTTAAAATTGTAATACGGAATTACATCACTGTTCTTTACAGAAAATGTGACTTAGCAGCCTTGGCCTGAAACAGATCCCTTCTTCACTTAATCATGACACAGCACTGACGGCACAATCCTTAAACAGGGCACAGATGATTCAGAGAAACCAGTGTGCATGTGTCAGAGAGTTAAAAATGACCACAGTTTTTGGGCTAAGTGTAGGATAAACTCGTGATGCTACTAAGCAGGGCTGAGGTAATAGGCTGTGAAAAAAAAAAAAGCACAAAGATGCAAAAGACAGATAAAACACATGAACAAATAGAGAGTCAGCATGCTGGATCCCTTGGAAATGTGAGCTATGAAATACTCAGGGACATTGCAACAGCAGAACTTGCCAAAACAATCCATTCTTCTCCCAGGGCCATCTTCAAGCACACAGTTTATAAAACCAGCAGATATCAAGTCCTAGATGTTGTGAGACTGCCTTAGTAATGCCAGGTGAACCAACAGTCTTCTGCTCAGCACCTTCAGAAGCAACAGTTTTATAACTTCCATGTGTCTAATTAGTTAGAAGGTTTTTGGACTGCCCCCAGAGAAACAGTGTCCTTCTTAAATTAATTTTCTTTCCTCTTTGGGAAAAAAAAAATGCTGAAACTTACAGGCAAGAAACTACTAAAAGTGTGAGAAAACAGACATATGTAATTCAGACTCTACACAACATGCTTGCAAATATGAGATGTGAAGCACTTGCCTGCTCTCCCTGGCTCTGGGTTCAGTTTTGGGGCTCTTTCCATAAAAATAGGAGCCACTTGAAAGGGACTAGAAGCATAGTGACAGTGGGGAAGCAATCATCAAGCTAGAAAGCATGACCTTTAGAGACAGATTAAAGAATTTGGCAGAGAGGGTTGTACGTAAAAAGAAAGGACAAAAAAGGAAGGCATGTAATAAGGATCTTTAAAAATTCAGGAAACTTCTGTGTAAGAAAGATGGTGATTTGCTGAACTCCGTCATACATAAAATTCAATCAGGCAAGCCATGCTGCTGCAGGAGGGGGGGACACTACAGCAGTGCTGTCTTGAGAATCTGTGGAAACTCCCATGTGGGCAATGGTTAAGCACGTTAGCTTACTGTATGTCAGGACGCAGCCATCAGTGGTCACCTCACACCATGGCTGAGACCCTTCTGCATCAATTATTCTGGTATTTGGCTCTTTACTATGAAGGAATTATTTACTGAACTGATCATGGAAAAAAGTTATCTCCTATGTGTTGCATAAAAGAAAGCAAAAGAAAAGCAAAGATAGTCTTGCTGATATACTTGTCAGTAGACAGCCAGTCTCCTTTCCAAAGCTGAATAGTTGCATAGCTTAGTAGGAGATTCAGATATTCAGATACCCGAGAAACTGCTTTAGATGGCTACAGCATCATCTGGACAACAAATTCTAAAAAATGTCCTCTAGACTGAGAAGCCTGTTGTGTAGATGGGTGTTGTGTCCTCTTCCACCTATGGTTTCATTACCAGATTAAGGAATGATAGTGTGATCTTCTCCAAGTCCTTTGGTTTTATAATTATTTATAGTCTCAGACGCACAGTGCCTGCAAAGCAAGTGTTCAGTATTAGAACAAGCTGTATGTCCTTCTGGGAATGTAGTGAACATATGCCAAGAACAGCCTCCAGCTGAGGCAACCAGAGCTCAGCCAGAGGAAGGCTCTGCTTCATCTCACCTGGGGCGACTTGCTGCCCACAGACCATATTGTCCCCCTGCACAGGGCCGGGGGAACAAGGGCAGTGCGTAGGCCTTGCATAGGCACTGTGAACAGGACACTGTCTCTCAACGACAAGCGTGGGAAGGATGCAGAAGGGAAGGTAGTTGGCATCTGTTCAAATTTAACCTTGAGTGAAATAGAAATGGGTGTTTCAAAAACATGCCTGGAACTCAGCACTCTTTCAGGAAGAGAAAAGGTGTGTAATCTTTTTGGTTGGCTCATGTACTCACACAAGCAACTCCTGACCACCTGCTGATCCAGCAGTCAAGAAAACAGACCTAGTGCCCAGCGCAGCACTGCATTTCAGTTGTTCCGGCGATGGTGACACAAAGCTGAGTGCTTCTGGCTTTTCTAAAGAGATTGAAACTGTAAGTCTGAAGCATGTTTGGTAAATGCATTAACCAAATGCATGTAGAAATCTATTTTTCTGCACATGGGCCTGATCCTCAGCACTGTCAAGAGAACACATATGCTTTTTCCTCAATTATATTTCACAACATCTGTCTTCACAACATTTTTGCCTGTTGGCTAGCCTTTGAAATCTCTCTTACTTACATCAACTAGTCAGGCACAGAAGATTTTTACCCCTGTAAAATGCATGCCTAATCTGTATATCCTGCCTAGTACCTATTGCATACCTAGCGCATACATCCTGCAATTCGTTCTTGCACTTTGCAGCAGTCATCTTAGCACCAATGCAGGGATGGTAATCCTGCATCTCCTGTCACACCTAGATGGCCACACCAGGACAGTGCCTAGCCCTGCCAGCGACACAGATCACAGATTCACCTGTCGCAGTTCTGCATGGGGAATCTGGGAAAGCAAAGACTCAGCAGCTCTTTGGCAATTTGGCGTCAACTTCGCCTTTGCTGTCTTCCTCTCTGTGTGGGAACCTGCTGGCAAAGTATTTCTCTTCTACTTCTCAGCTCTTGGAGGGGCTGCAGGACTGTCAGGTACTTCCAAAGGGGCTGGGGATGCCCCCGGCCAGCCGGCCAAGGCAACCAGCGAGCGCACGGGTGAGACTCGGCAAGCCAGTGCCTTTGCTGCTGCTCGCTAGCGCAGCAGCTGCTCTGCGGGCACAGCCGCTGGGGTGCCCCGGCCGTATTCCTGGGAGGTGGAGGCGCCTATTTCCCTTGGAGCAGCCCGTGAGAGCGCTGCGCGCTCCCAGGCCGGGAGGGGCTCCGCGCTGTCCCCGCGGCCGCGGCAGCTCCGCGGGCCGGCGGCGGCTCGGGGCACTGCTGCCCTCTGCCGGCAGCGCCGCGCCACTGCGCGCCGGGCCCGCGGGAAAGGCGGCGCGGCCCGTCCGCTTCGGGGTCGGTTCATTTATTCTGTTTGGGTTGCTTGTCTGTGTTCTGGGCGGTGCTTGTTGCCTGGGGGTTTTGTTGGTTTGGTTTGGTTTGGTTTGGTTTGGTTTGGTTTGGTTTGGTTTGGTTTGGTTTGGGGG
>VZTI01003897.1:0-30391 GCA_013397865.1 Struthidea cinerea | reverse complement strand
GTGTGTCCACCCCTCAAGGGCTATGGTGGACACCAGCTAAATGGGTTAAGCCATCATCCAGCCAGGAATTTCTACCAAAGATGCTAGGGTAGCGGCGTGGAGGTGCAAGCGCCGAGAGAGCCCCCACATCCTTCTCCCTTTTATGTTTTCCTTATACTAAACATGCTCTGTCTTCCCTTAAGTCCTAATGTTTGCATTCTGTTTACCCCTAGAAATGGCTCATCATCTATCCATCAACATTCACTCCATCCTGATAGCCAGCGTGGTCTTGTGGCCTGCATCCCTCTGAGCGCGGTGTGGATCATATCCCAACCGAAGACTTACGTCCGGGAGCTCCTCGCGCGATCACTAGGGCAAGACCATATCTGCCTTAGCACCTCGGCTCCTGGCGATCCGATGTCAACCTGCCTGGTGGGGATCCCACTTAACTCCTCTGAGTTTCCCCCACGTTTACTTGCTTTACAGGCCAAACATAACCAGCAAGCTCATCGGGTAAAGAGGTCCTTTGTGCTTTACACTGTCAAAAACCCAGTATATAACCCGCTTGTTCTATTGAGAGACTGGGAAAAGGAACTCCCCAAATTACCCGATGAGCCGGCTGAGTTCAGCCTCCTTAGTTCCACCTCTGCCCAATTTTGTGTTCATTTCAAGTACTCCCCAAAACTCAGAAGGAGCGGTTCACCACCATTGCCCAGCACAAAGCAGAGTACCGGGCTGCAAACTGGTGCTCCCACATTGCCCATGTTAAAATGCCTTCCACCTGGTTGTTATTCCCTCGTCAGCTTCCAAAAGGGCTATTCCTCATCTGTGGCGACCGTGCTTGGGCAGGCATCCCCTCTCGCCTTCTTGGAGGGCTGTGCACTTTAGGGCGGTTGACCTTGTTTACCCCCAACATCACCCATACTACTAATTGGTCAAACAAAACTAAATTGGCATGCCAAAAGAGAAATAGTCTTGAATTAGATGAAAATTGTGACTCAGAAATTTTTCATTGGTCCCATCTAAAAAGATCCGCCGTATCTCTGTTTTTACCCTGGGTAGCTGCGGCGAAGGCTCTAGGGGAATTGGGTACGCTAGAGTGTTGGGTGGCTAAACAAGCCAATTTAACTTCAACCACCATAAGCAACCTCCTAGCAGATGAGGAGATTACCAGGAAAGCAACTTTGCAGAATCGTGCAGCCATTGACTACTTATTGCTGCTCCACAACCACAATTGCCAGGAATTCAGGGGAATGTGCTGTTTTAACTTGTCATCACGAGCCCCAGACGTCCACTGCGCAATTCAAGGGATGCAGGACCTTATCCATCAAATCAAAGAAGAGCCAAAAAGCTGGCTCGAGGACGCTTTGACAGGATGGGGTCTTTCGGGATGGTGGACCTCCCTAATTAAAGATCTTGGAATTCGCCTTTTAGATTTATTATTAATTAGTTTATCCTTTTGTATTATTAGAAAGCTTCTTTTCAATTATTTTTCAAATTTATTAAATAAGAACAGGGGAGATGCTGTGGTGGTCCAGCCCACCTTGGGGCTGAAGGACATCCAGTGGGTGGATTTCCCCACCCAGGATTCCGACCCAGAAGAGGGATCTGAGGGCGGGGTTGAAGTCTAAGACCACAGCCCACTGGGTGTCACCACAACAGCACCTCCTCCTGGAAGTTTCTTTGTCCCTGATCATCCATTGGTTTAAACCTTTATGTTTATTTATGTACCCTATTTCATATGCATTGAGTTCTAGAAAGTTCTTCCTTATTCGGTTCTCCATTGGTTCGTTCAAATATGTTCCTCCCCTGACTTCTTGTGATTTGTCTCTTGTCATCCCTTGTCATCTCCCTGTTGGTCTACCCTTTGGATCCACCCCTGAACTCCCACCGTATAAAACGAGCAATCAGCCCCTCTTCCTGGCCTTTTGTGTGCATCCCCTATCCCTCAATAAAGGATACTGTTGCACCGGACGGTCCTTCTCTGCTCCTTTACCTTCGCCTGTTGCCTAGCAACACCCCGGACTGCAGCCTGCTCCCTAGAGAGCCGAGGACTGAGAACTCCAGAAGGGGTTCTGACAAACACACTTGCTCCAAGTTTTTCCCCAGCTGGGAAACCTGAGCAAGTCGCCTGCCAGGCCTCCGGGCGGCCGAGCGGTCACAGAGACATTCAGATGCAACTTGCATGCAGTGTATTTAAATAGAATGCCATGATCTGTTTTGTTACTGTTTTTCAATTGAGACACTGTTGGGTGAAAAAAGATATTCATTATTTTTATTCAAGGTAAGAGTCTACTACTTTATATTCTTCGTAGAGTTTCATTTTGTCCCTCAGGTAGCAATTGTTCTGTGGTAAACTACATAAAATGACTGTGTCAAGGAGTTGGTTAAAGAGTATAGAGATTAATATTGTTAAATACCTACTTTAAGCAAATATTGTGCCATCTACAAATGCTCTGCTAGGTTTGCACAAACCAAACTTATATCTACATCACAGAAAACATATAATCTTTATTTTTCATTGATATTTACTCTTTATGAAATTCAGAAAGAAAATATAACTAATCCACATTTTCACAGGTGAAAAACACCTTGTTAGTAACTGAATGCTCTCCATAGCCTGTAAAAAGTGTCTAAGAATGTATCTGATGTATAAATTCGTTATCATAAATACATATAGCTATTTTTCATAGGTATTTACATTTTATATATAAATATATATAATACATAAATATATATTTTTATATGTAAAAATATATAAATATATATAAAATGTATATACCTGTGAAAGATAGATACATTTCAGTGTGTATGTGTATATGGATGTACATGTATACACAACATAGAAAGTTTGAACACCTCTAAGTCTACCTTTCATTGTTTTTCCTGATCAAGGGACAGTTATCCTCCCCTAGTAAGTTAGTGGCTTTGTTTGCTGGCAGATGAGGAGGACAACAGAGAGTCCCACTCCTCCAAAATTAAAACCTTCTAAATTTATTTTACTGTTTCCCCACACCCAGCTCTCAAAAAATACAGTACTCCTCCTCCGTCTCCTCCTCCTCCTCCTAAAACAAATAAGCAAATAAATAAGTAAAAAAAAAAAAAAAGATAGAGAAAGAAGGCCTTTTTCATGTGTTTTTGAAATTACACTAAAGATAATATTGCCAAACCCATTTGCTGTCTTTGACACAGTAATCACAGAGCAGGAGTATCACTCCTACATGTCCTACCTACCAGGAATAGGAAATAGACAGCCCAGTACCACAAGCTCTCAACACAATTAAGGATGTAAAAACTAGAAAGGATACCTTACCCCTAAAATTCTTCCATGGTATTTAAAAACCACACCATGCCATGCAGTGCATGCCACGCCGCACACCCTTTAGCTACAAGAGCAAAGCACAATATACAAGGGAGATGTTACTTCAACCCTCATATTGAAGGTGATGAAAGTGCTCAGCTGTGCACTAGTTATCAGTGGCTTCCAATAAAAAATCACTAAGTAGTTGGATGTCTATAACAGTTTAAAATGGTGGCAAGTGAATCAAATTTCAGCCTGGGAAATGAGAAACTATTGTGATTTTAGGACAATTAGGCACTTTTAGATTCTGAAACAAATTAATTTTATTCTATACTACTTATGAGAGTTTACTGAAATACTTTGAATCCTAGTGGTTGTCACTAAGGTCTTGTAAAAGATGAGTTACCAGCTAAAGAAAGAGTTGTATAATGCTGTGTTTAATGAAGGGAATACAGCAAGTTGCATATCAGCATAAGCTTGTACATAAGGAAAAGCTGCTAAGGCAGAGATTGGATGACTTTTCCTGGTGCTCACCAAGCACTCTATCACTCCCCTGTGCCCCTCCTCAGCTGCACAGGGGAGAGAAAATGTAGCAAAATTCTCATGGGTCAGGATAAAGACAGGGAGAGATCACTGTTGAGATCACTCAACCATTACTGAGCAGTGCAGGGGGTTAGGGCACCATGGGTCACAGGCTTCTCCAGAACACATCGTGGGCTCCTCCACAGGCTGCAGGTGGGTCTCTGCTTCCCTGTACACCTTCATGATCTTCAGGGTCACAGCTGCCTTGCCATGGTCTTCACCAGTGTTTGCAGGGGAATCTCTGCTCCAGCACCTGAAGGACCTCCCACCCGTCCTTCTTCACTGACCTTGACGGCTACAAGGCAGTTTGTTTCCTGTATTCTCACTCGTCTCCTGGATGCTTTTTTGCAGCAGTTTTTACATCTTAAACATGTTATCACAGAAGCACTGCCACCACTGGCTCAGCTTTGGCCAGCAGTGGGTCTGTCTGAAGCTGGCTGGCACTGATTTCATCTGACTTCAAGGCAACCTCTGACATCTTCTGTCAGAATTCCCCCTGTGCTGACTCCCTGATACCAAAACTGTGTAGGCAAACACAATACAGAAGAAAACTAGGAATCTAGACATAGGAATGAGTTTATGTAGAACTTGAAATGTTCATGAAAAAGTAGTTGTGTTGTTGTTTTATGTCATATTGAACTAAATAAAGGTCTTTTTAAGGAGAAAATTTAGGATGAGTTTTACCTTTTTTAAATAGTTTCTTTAAATGAAGAACCCTCTAGATAAACTTGCCCTGAGATAGACACAAGAATTAAATAACTACATACTTTCATGAATGTTTATTACAACTACTTGGAAGAAACTAAGTTGGTAAAGAGGCTTAAAATTAAGACCTGTTTTTTATAAATTTGAGAAATTCTCTAATGAAATAAATTGGGAGAAGATAGGTGCTTTTTTATAATGATAAATGCATATCAAGGAACTTCAGGAAAGGTTGGGGTAAAAAAGACTGTAAGAGTTTTGCAAAAATCTGTATGAAAAATATAAAAGAGTAAGTCATCAATGCAGACTATGCTACAGGGAAAGAGAAAAAACAAACCTCAAACAAACCTAGCTACAACAGTCTGAGTGTACTAAGGGAAAACATATCTGCAGCATGAATAGCATAATCTAATTAAAGAAAAATATCTTGCTTAAAAGATTCTGCCCTCTAAAAAACATGTGGCAGTGAAGACAACCCAGTAAAGAGAAATGAGAATGATCAGAGGACCACAAAAAACCATGTGAGGTTAAAAAAAATAGAGATTTGATCTTCAAGACTGTAGTGAAGATCAACTTTCAACTAAGTAACTTCAGATTTCCTTAGCTAGACAATAACAAAAAACGATCTTTGAAGATCTTCTGCAATGCAAATTGGTCTGATGCTAAAGACAAGCCTAATTTCCATCTGTTGCTGCTGACAAAGTGTCAAGACCTTTAATAAAATGCAGTTATGAATGAAGAAAATTTGTTTGAAGAAAGAAATAAGTTTAATTGAAAAAGACATTTCTTTGAAGAACTAACTGTGACATTTCTTTCACTTTTTAGGGTAAGTAAATAGTCCTTACAAGATCCAAGTGGCCCAAAGCATTGGATTCTTATTTGAGTCCTCTTTAAGCACAGTTAAATGAAAAGCCTCCTTTTCTTTTAATTTCCAGTATATTTTTCTGTTTTCAGTTTGCTGGGAAGCTTTAATCTTTCTTGCCTGCAGAGACTTATGCCATGCCCAGGTTAGATGGTAGGTCAGTGCCTCTGAGTCTCTGTGCCAAGGTTATGCATAAAGTCCAGCTGGTACAGATGGTATCTATGACCTTCTCCATTTCCAGCAATCATAAATGCGTCAGACTCTATACCCTTCAATTATGATCAGCTTTCTTCACTGAAACAAGGCCTAATTTTGAAATTAATTAATGAATGATTCTGTCTACTTTAAGATGAACCTGCGACTTCTAAACTACTTCAACAGGTGCATTTTCCCTGCCTCCTCTCGCCCTCCCTCCATGAGACAGTACAGGTCACTGAGCCAGAATGACACAAGTAACAGATGAAAGTGGAAGATTTTCCAAGAAGCTTACACATAGGAGTCAGGAAAGTTCATCTAAGTAATTTATAGGTAACTGTGTGCATATTTTCTCTTCTGTTTACTCCCCAAATTCCCTGCCATAACTAAGGATATTTAGTAACAGAGGAAAATGAGGGTCAGGTGTGACTATGGAGAGACTTTATTTCTTGTATGAAATTCTTGTGTAAAGGACAATCAGCTGGCCAGTAGACACATTGCTAGATGGAGTTCCCTTTGTTACTAGAGAATTGCAGCAAATGCTAGGCACAGGAACTTGATGAACTGAAGCATAGTCTCCACACATTTACTGTGCCATTATTAATCCTCCATTTAGCAGCATGATCCACTGTATAAAGTACATGTGTAACAGGGATAAAGCACAGGCACTTCGGTAAATTGAATTCATAGCCAGTAAAAGAAAGGAAGGGAGCAATAAATTGTGTATTCCATTCATAGTCCTTGTATGTCATATCAAATGTAAAGGAAAAAAATTAATTACCTCTTACAATTGCCTTTAGCTGAAAACATGCATTGTTCAAAAACTAATGATCTTCATTGCGTGATTGCAGCCATTCACCTTACTTCCTGCACCTACTACTGCAAAGCAGGAGCAGCAAACTAAACCTGCTGTGCATATTTCTTTTTTTCTGTAGCATTGACTATAAACACAGTAAACTAAGTTTTCCTCAGGCATAAAATATGTCCTCATTAATGCGAAGAAACTGAGTAAAGTTGGGGTTGTTCCATGGTAACTGAGACCAGAATTTAGTTTGCTGTCTTTCCAGTCCTGAAAAACAATATTCCAAGGGGGATCAAATTTATGACAATAGAATGGCAGTCATGACAGTCTGGCTGCTTTTCCGTTTGTTTGTTGTTCTGAGTCATCGCTCTGTAGACTCCTCAAGTCCAGAGGGAAAAAAAGAATATGCTTTAATGGTTTCTTTCTCCCTGCACCCTGGCATTCTAAGAGAAAGTCTAAAACTAATTTGAAAAAGTTTTCAAGCTGGCTGAAACAGCTGATCTTCACTTTTAAACATGGCACGTGTAAGCATAATATTTGGTGAAATGAACAAGTAAAACTGTTTATTTTTGTCTTTTAAAAATACTTACTGAAAAACATGAATATACCAAATTATTTCTTGAGAAGAATTCTAGAAACTGGATGTTGATACTGTGTAAGAGGAGAGCATCTGAGGCTAAAAAAGTTGTATTCTGTTTCCACAGTTCATTCAGCATATACTGGTTATTTTCAACAGGAAAGGTTCATAGTTAATTTTGCTTAACAGTGCAAGCACTCATCTCATTGGGACAATATCCCCATTTCTGGAAACTGGTTAAAGGGATTAATGGATAAATCTCTGTTAATGAGATAATCCCAATACTTGCACCAGATGTGTTTCTATGATATATGAAATTATCCTATACAAGTAAGTCCTACCATGATATTTATCTTTGCTTATAGATACCCTTATTTTATAAGTAATATATATTTGCCTATCTGTATTGTCACAACAGTAAACAGTACCACTCTGTTATAGAATTTTTCTATATTTTGATTATGTATCTCACAGCTGGAGAAACTTTAAGAACTCATCTGAATTCTTGAAAATAAATTAAATCTGTGTAGTATACAAAAATTTGAATTCTCTATTGAATTTTCTCAATACATAAAATATTTAACATACAGAAAAACACTAAAAGAAGGTGAAAGAAGTGAATGGACTTGAGAGATTCTACCTAGACACAAAATTGGAATTCAAGTCATGCTTTTCTCCAAATTCATAAGAAACAGTTAAACCCAGTAATTTTTCTTTCTCCTGTTTGGGACAACAGCATATCTATACATATGACCAAAAGCAGAAAAGAATAATACTTTCTAATGCCTCTTCAGCTGATAGCACAGCACCTTCTCTCTATTTTGTTACTGAGGCTGTGTTCCAAGTAGGTGTTGCACACACATTACTCCAATCCAAAAGTATGTGACGCTCAATTATGATTTATTACCAAAAACTAGCTAAGAAATGCTTAATGCACACCAGTGTGGAATATAATGGAAATTCCAGTAGACACATAATATAAATCACGTTTTGGAAACAAACACTGATTGGCTGATACTGTCATAATAATCAGGAGAAGGGTTTGTTAGGAGAAAAAACAAGCAGACTTATGTTGTCCCTTTATAATTACATTGTTAGCACAATGGGTTGCATTTTATAGCAGTCAACTAAAGTCTATTGGATAAAGTATTGGAAGCTTTCATAATGCAGATTTCCAGTTGAATGATCTCTTGCTAATTAACTATTTCTACTCAGAGGTCCATATTGAAATTCTATGTTTGGAATTACTTACTTTATAGAGACTTCTATATGTTTATATTTTTTTTTAAAGTTTTCTTTTATTTTTATTTGTCCTTTTTAAAATTTCTTTTCCCTTTCTTCAAGAATTGAAGTATTATGTAATAGCAAGGCCTGTCAGTAGAATTTGAGCACTAATTTTGTGCTGCAACAGAATGACCTATTTTCCTTTAAAAAGGTGGTGGTGCTAAGTGTTTCAAGTAAAACATCATGCCAGCAATAAATACATGGGTTATTTAACTGTTCTTACTGTTATGCTGACAAAATGAAATCTGTATCTACTGCGCGAAGTTTAGTTTTCTAATTATGCATGGCTGCTTTATACAGTGGAGTGGCAAAGACCAAAGTTCCAGTGATGACAAACTCTCAAAAGTTTCATACACACTCAAACCACAGCTAAGAGACTTCAACCACTGAGCATCTGGCTGTAAAAAAAAGGATTGATTTATTCTTTAATACTAGAAATATATAGGTCTTAAAGAATTATCTTAGCTGATGAAAGGGTTGTTCATGCATTTCTGGGATCACTAGGCTTCCATATAACTCAGAAACCAAAACAAGAACCATTCAAAACAACATACAGACATGCAAAGTTGAATGATAAAATAACATTTTGTTACTTTTTAGAAGAGGTTTGAGCCTGCGATCAAAAATGCATATTATTCTTTAACAGCCTGGGGTTTTTCTCATCAAGGTACTGTGTATTGGTGGAGAAGTGCTTCACTAATCGCCCCCATTATGATCTTTCAGGAAAAAGGTTTTCATTTCACCTACGTTCTAGCTGAACTTTACGTAAATTGCTGAAAATTACTCAGAGATGTCCTTGTCCCTCTTATAAGTGGTATAATAGGAGTTTAAGATATGTCAATGAGAAGGAAAACAGTTGGCATTTTCTATGAATAGTTCTGTCCTTCACAGTTTTGATTATTCCTATGCTTCTTTGCTTACTGTCCTTGTTCAGCTGCTGCACTTTTCACCTCTGTACTAGGTTCAATCTGAGCAGCAACTGCTTTATCATTTCTTCTATGCCAGAAATGTGTCACATGAGGACTCTCAAGCATGCAAAAATGTTTGTGGAAAATCTGAAAGCTATATAGGTTTTCTTTTATTTCTTTTCACTCTTAATTTTTTATAAATACAGGGTTTACGAGTATGTCAATGATTTGATGCTGTGAGGAGAAGATGCAGCATGTGATTTGCTTAGCAACACTAAAAATCAAATCACTCATATATAAAATATCGGACTCTAGATATCAAATTTCAGTCTGATGAGCTAAGAATAGATTATCACCTGTATCTGTACAGGAGCTCAGGCGAGACTTCAACTACACCCACAGAAAAACCCATTCTTACTTATGTTCTCATGATATCAGGCAAATCACCTGTATCATGATTTTTTCAAAGGATTTTGTTCATGTATTTGAAGTGCTGTGTAAAATGCGGGGCTTTTCATTCCAAGAATACAACAAAAGGCTGAGAAATGTTGTCATAAGTGACAGCCAGAATAATAGTTTTTTCCTTTTTAATGGCTTTATGGAATGTAGGCTGCCTTACACTAACTTTAGACACCTCAGAAGAGCTCCATTTAGTGAAGCTGAATTCTAAGCAGTCAGAAAATGAATCTTGTTTATTTTAGTCAAGTTATCCAAAACTTAGATTCCCCAGGCATTTTAGAAAATGTAAGCATGCTTTGTTTCCATCAGCTTTTCCTCAGTGTTCCTCTTCCCTCTGTGTTATTGTTACCATAGAGACTGGAGGAACAACAGCACACAGGGTTTGAATATACAAGAATCACTGCTTTCTTGCCAAGTAAACTTCTATAATTTGCTCATCCCTTTTTTACGTCTAAAGGTGCAGTCTTTCAAGCTCCTGTTTCACTCTTCCATCTTCTTTCCCCATGTTTTTTCAGGAGGAACACAAACATTCTTACTGCAGTTTCTCTTCCTCTTTGTCCTACATTCATCCTCTGCTCTTTCAGCTCAAACCACAATTTCAGTGGGAACGTCCTAAGCCACTTGACTAAGCAATGACAATAAGAAAAGACGAAAGAGAAAGGGTGAGACAAGAGGAAGGAAGGAAGGAACAGAAAGAGAGAGAAAAAAACAAAGCTGAAGGAGAGAAAGAAGGAGAAAAAGAGATAAAGGTCTTGTAATTTTAAGGTCTTTTGCACAATATGAAAATCTCCAATTCAGACAAACAAAAATATAATCTTCTGACATACTAGTTAAATTGTTTACTAATGGAAAAACATAGATTTTTGTTGCAATCCAAATATTCAAATTCCGAAGTTTGGTTTGCCTTCCAAGAAGAATGGCTGCTAGCTACCAATACTATTTGTTTTTCAAGTAGAGAAGTTGGCTTTCTGTAGCCAATTTTTCTTGTGGGGAAAAAAAAAGTAAATTATACTATAATATTGTCTTTCTTTAACCTAGAATATATGTTGCAAATTCAAACATACAGAAACATGACTTCGCAGAAGAGAAGCTGGTTGTGAAATAACAACTTGCAAAAAACCCCACACCCATAAGGGGCTTCAACAGTAAAATAAATCCACAAAAATACTGAAGAAGTAGCTTTGTTATGATATCCATGTTCCTCTTTCACATCATCTGTAAGTAGAAATATTTTTCTATTCATTGTTTTCTTTCTCATACTGTGTTTCAGATCTAACAATACATTATATTCTGCTTCTGTTGTTTCCATTTACTTGACAATAAAATAGCTACAAAACAGAATAATTACTACACTTCAGTGGTTTGTGTCTCTGAAAACTTTTCTCATCACATTTTTCTGCAAGTGAAAGGTGCTGGCACATTCTCACTTCACCTTCTTCACTGAAGACTGATACTACTGAGTGTTTCACCTTCAGTGCTTCTTGATGTATTGGGTAATTTCAATAACTTCCAGGTCTAACAGTTTAGTTTTGTTTCTTTCTGCAGAGATATTCTTGTCTAGGATTCTGCTCTTAGATCCTATGGATATGGTGATCAATAATACACAGAGAGGCTATTTCAGCTATTCACATCAGATATTAACAGGAATAACCACTTATTAGCAGAGGTAACAGCAGAGAGTCTAAGACTATACCATGGCCAAAACTCAGTTCTGCCACCAGCTGGGGATGTTACTACAGGATGTGGTTTCATCAATACCTCCATGAGCCTGTGTGAATTTCAGTACATTCTTTCTCTGCGTGACATCCACATTTACAGTTCACAGATTCTTATGTATGCCAGTGATTTTCATACGAACAACTAACCTGTGCAAAGCGCACAGACAACACCCGGGACAACAAGCAATATCTTTGTATTCAAAAAGCTCTTCATATTGACAGCTGCACATGATTCTTCAGGTTCCTATTTCATCCCATTCTCCTCACACACATTAAAACAGAAACAATTTGTTGCCCTCTATTACCCCTGTCTTCCTCTCCTCTCCTACCTTCCACCCCTCACCTAATCGATCCTTCTCATTTCCCTGAGTGCACATACAGTTTCTGCATCCTAGTGATTTTTCCCATTTTCTCATGTAGCTGCTCTATCACCCTATCTCACCTCCTGATCCATTCATCTCTTTTCCCTTTGTCAAGAACATTTTTTTATTTTCATCCACAACCACATTGGTCAAATTGATTCAAGTCTGAAAGAACTGGAAAAGGACCAGATAGAACTATAATAATAAAATTGGTTTTCTGTCCTTTTAGAATCTTGCTTAGCAAAAAAAGATAATGCACAGCTCCAACTTCCAGCTAGCGTTTAAAAACAATAAATAGGTGGAGTATGTCCCTTGTTAGTACAGTCATATTGTGGACTAAATACACAAATATCCCTATATAGATGAACTGTTAATTCAATCCCTTCTACTAAGATAAAATCGTACAGTAAGAGAAAAGCTGTTTTGCATAAGGCATTTGCTTTGCATCATATGTTGTAGCTAGCCTGATCTTAGTAGAATCAGGCTAGATTCTACTAACCAAGAACACTTTGGTTTACAGGGTAAACAGGTAAGTCAAAAATTTTTTTGGGCAGAAGGGGATCCTCAGTCTCAGAAGAAGCAGCAACATAATTTTTATCATTCCCTTATGTACTGGGCTGTGCTGCTGAAACTAGCACAAAGCCTTATTTACTATACTTCACTACAACAATAATGGATAGAGTTATATAGCATATGTCTTGAGGATAAATTTCTTCAATTATTTTATTCTGAGGAACAATGAGAATCACACTGATGATGCTCAAGCAATAAGAACAACAGCATTATTTTACTCTTTAGATAATATTATCTGTGATTCAAAAGTCTTTATACATGTAAAACTTACCTACTCACTTCAGGCATATAATATCTGCCCTTAGATACCAAACTGCTATTCACCTTCTTCATGAAATTCAAAGCCTTGAAAACAAAGACACAACCCATCTAAATAGATAGCTGCATGTATGGGCACTTTCTGTCAGTGCTACCTTGAGAAAGACCAGTGAAGATATATTACACCAAGTCTTTATTACTCATCAAGTGTGTCTTGGGGTGACTTTATGATGTGTATCCCCTATTGCTACTCTATGCCCACGAACCTTTTCTGTGTCTAAATAAAAAAGAAAATAAGGTTTCTTTTTTATATAAAGTGAAAGCTTCTAAAAAAAACAGATTTAGAATACAAGAGATGTACCTGGCAGAGTTTACACAAATGCACAACAACTGAGGGACATTTTGAAACAAAATGTTCCAATGAGTACCCCTGGAACTCCCAAATGCCTGAGAATATGATAGTGGTTTAGTAAGAGCAAACCTACCCCACCAGCCAGTGGAATACATTCCTACTAGTGAAATATGTGTTCAAAGGGTTAACAAGGCTCTTCAACAATCTCAACTTTCTCAATAGGGAGGAGGAACATGATGATATCCCACCTTGGAAAATCTTCTCCATCTGTGGTTGGAGAAAACCAAAAATTGCTGTTATCACAATATGGATCATCAATTACACTTACAGTGATGCCCATTTGTACAGTCATACTGTGACTAGAGCCTTGGATTGCCTTTAACAGATTTAACTGCTAGGTTGACCTTTATTATGTCTCAAGATCAAGAGATCTGTATTCCTCAGAATGATAAGCATTGGCCCATAAAATATCCAAGTCAATGGCAGCAGTGGAGACCATCAAATAAAACTGAATCTTTGAAATCCAGGGCAAGGATTAAAAAGATAGTAGCTAAAAAATAAAGCATGGGCCTAGTTTGATACAAGGTCAGGCACAGATCCTGATCATTCTCATGAAAAAAAAAATCTCAGAAAGCTCTGTTTATTGTTTGACATAGCAATAAATCATGCCAGTTACTTTGCTTATGTAATGCTTTCTCAATTACCATTACAGGCTGGTCTACCTCTAAAACTCTCAGATCAAAGACACACTTAATTGTCAATGTTAGCTTAGCTACAAAAGATGTACAGAACCAATAGCTTACTGTGTTTCAAAAGAAGTAGGACATAAAGGTAGAAAATGGTTTGACAGCTTTAAGATCTCCCTGTGATGAAAAATGTTAAAAAAAAAAATCATTCATGACTTCTTTTTTTGCAATGTGTACAATTATAGAAGAAACAAAGGACAACATATGGATATCATTAGACTAAAAAACAGAGAAATATGTCACAACAAAATTAAGACAGAAATGAGAAATAATGAATCTGAGAAATAATGAAACATAAGTGACTGGATTTATTTTTGTTGCCTGAAGGACTCAGTTGAAGACTGGGCTGAGAAGACTAATGTCTCATTATCTGCTCCATCGACAGCCTGGCAGTGCAGGACTTTGCATTCATTTCTGCAAAGCTGGCCACTGGAACACCTTATGATTAAATATCTTTAGCCTGAGTCTGGTGTTACAAAAAGTAAAAAGAATAGCCTGCCTTCTTTCTCTGTTTTGACTGCTTATTCTGCAATTATGTAGGAACAGAAGATAATACTAACAGACAAATTCATTTGTAAGAGTTTGTCTCTGACGGTCCTATCAAGAGAAAGATCCATTTTTTTCCTGTTGAGTTGGTTTCTTTAGTAAGATGAATTTGTTTTAGAAGAATGATATTTAAAATACAAATGTTCAGCATTTTCCAGGGTAAGATAGATTGTGGGGTTTTACCCCATACCTCTTAGACTAATAAGGCTTGTTGTTTCATTGCTAGTTTTGAATACAAGGAAATTTAAGAAGGTACTAGTTAGCTCCATTTTAGTCCCGGAAAAAAATACCCTGAAATATAGTTTCAATGTAGATTATATATTTAATAAAAATTACGAGAGATGTATACATCACAAGGGTAATTTTACACCTGAAGAATCAGGAGACTGAAGTAGGTGCCTCTGAAGTTACTGTGCATCCAGCACTTCCTCTTTTATACACTGTTTTGCAGCTGCACACTTCACTCATCAATATTCTGTGTTAGTGGCTTTTTGTCCTGCATAGGGATAGCTTACCTTACAGAAAAATATACAAGAGATATTTAGGAAGTGGATGATCTGAAGTATCAGCAATTTTAAGTAGATTTTGTATGATTTCTAGTTGATGTCTGACTGTAGCAAAGTAGATAAAAGAAATTTTGAAGTATAAAAATTTTCAAGACCTGAATGCTATTTATTTGATGAAATATTTTAAAATAATTCAAAAAAAATCCCATCTCATTAATACGGACTTTATATAAAGCCTATAGTTATTAAACAGGCAGGATTTGGTTTTACATTTCAAAGATGGCAAAATAGTTCAGAATAGTTCACTTCAGAAAACAGGACACATGAAGGACAAGGACAGATTGAACTGTTAATTTTTTTTTCTATTTTTCTTTAACATTGAGCAATATTGACACTATTCAGGATTTATTGATTCACTCTTATGTGTCCAGTAATCAGAAATGTAATCTCCATGTCTAATCATGTGATGGGTTATTTCACCCACATAAAGCAAATGGACCATATGTTTGACTTTAAAATTAATTCATTATCATATGAATTAATGCCAGATTTAGTTTCTGCATAATATTCAGCAAGAGAGAAAAACATTGACATTGGGCACCTATTTTGCTGGAAAGTTAATGGCAGTCTTTGCCCAAGTGGTAGGATATTTCGATTTAATTCCAAAAGAAATTAGTAGCCTGAGTTTGCTTTACTAAATTCAAGCAACTGTTCAAGAAGATAAATTAGAGTCAGAGTCTACCTCTAGCCACATCTCTTGTGCATAGCTTAACATATGACCAGTTGTGGGGGTTGGTGCTGCCTTTGGGTAAGGGCGAACAGAAGCATCCCCTGGGATGCTTTGTTCCTTGGTATGGTCTGTCCCGGTTTGAATCTCCCGGTTGGCTGTAAGCCTGCTCACTCCCCTGGCATTCTCCCCTTGATCCCCATTCCCTAATCCCACCTTTCCCCCTGGCCCCGGATAAAATGGGGACCCCCGGGATCGGGTTTCAGATTTGCTTTGGGAGTTCGGCTGTAAACATGGAATAAACCATCCAGCAGGATGATAAGCGAATCTCCTTCCTGCGTCTTTGCCACCTGACTGTATTACCGAATATGGCCCAGGTTCTGTGGGCTTGCGGGAACCCACAGAGCCGGGCTAAAATTATGGTAATAACCAGTATTAGTGCTTTTAATGCCACTGCTTAAATAACAAGATAGCATTTAAATTGAAGCAAGCATTGGAATAGTTCTCCTTAAGAGAGATTTTAAAAATACATATCAACATCAAGTTTCCACTGTTTTTGAAACAAAACACTGTGCTACTTGTATACTTCCAATCACTTGTGTGTGTTAGAATTTAGTATTAAACCCAAAGTTATCATAACTGTCTTAAACTCTAAATTATGGGAAAATAAAATGTACTGTTAGAATACTGTATTATATCCTGTGCAAATTTAAGTATTTCAGGCCAGCAAAGTAGTGAAATCTTCAATGAGTAAAATCGCTACTTAATTTTCCTTGAGATCTGGGCTCAGAGTGGGGTTGCCTCAGATTTTAAGGACTTTATTTTGTTTACAAATTTGGTCTGTGAAGACAGAACAGAATTTACTCAAAGATGAGTGGATCAAAGCTGAGGAAATGGCTGAACAATGGTGAGTGACTGGAGCAAGAAGGTGATGAAACAGGAAGTAATTGGTAGGCTTTGAATTTAATCATAATCCTGGTAAAATTCTGGTATTGATTTAAAAAGAATGACACCTTTGAGCTTTCATGACACCTTTCTATTAGTGTAAGTAAGCAGTCAGTGAATTTCTTCAGAAAATACAAGCCATCTGGAACAAACTCCCAGACATGTCTCCCCTCTCTGCTAAACCTCTATGCCTGAACCAGTTAATACCTCAGATCACACTCAGGTGAACCACCTCAATAGAGTAGCTACTGAAGAAACTTAAATGAGATAGTGAGATGTGAAGCTGACCAGGAAGTAGGCATATTTATTTATTTATTTATTATTTAAAAAAGCATGAAAATCCTAAGGAGAAGAAAAGAGTTTATTACTAGTGAGTGAATATACCAAAATTAATCAGGATCCACTGAGACAGAAAGCATTAATATATTCCCTATATGTAAATGCACTCTTAAGTCGAAAGACTGGACCATTACTTTTTACTTTCCCTGCATATCTGCCTAATGTCATTTGTAGTCTTTTAAGGGATCACACAGAGTACTCATATTCTTAGCATTTTAAGAAATTACTGCCATCAAGCCGTGAGTTGCTGCCCTCTCAGCAGAGATGCTGCAATCAACAGTATGAGCTGGTTACAGTCAGACAAATGCTTGTGATTGGCTCCACTGGCTGCTTCCCTCTCCTCTGCTGGAAGTGACTGCTCTCTCTGATGTGATTTAAACTGACCTGTGTCATTCTGAACCAGATGGTCTGTGCTCACACGGTCAATGCTGCACTCTAGGATAGGTGTGGAAATTAGCCATGGTGGAGCAGCTCTGGAGATGAACAAAATGTACTGGGTAGTGACTTCCTAAGCATTTTCAAGTATACCACAGAAAAACCTATCTCACTAGAGGAGAAACCTCAACTCTTACAAAATCATCAAGTTTTGCAACTGAGAGTAGCACGCTACTTTGCAGCCACTTCAGTTATTAAAATATAAAGGTCCCTTAAGAGAAATGTAATCCAACCATGTGTAACTTTTACTCAAAACTACTAAGTGAGATGAGGAAGCAAAAGGCAAAATCATTAAGTTACAATTTAAAGCTGGAATCAAACTCTAATTATACCTTAATAGCTGTAAATTAAAAATATGAAAATAACCTGATGTATTATTTAGGGTAGATGTTGAAATTTTTTTTTTTTCACAGACTCCATTGGAATGAAATAAGCCTCACAAAATTAGGCATAGATAAGACTTTTAATTCCTTCTTTGTCTTTTCTTTCTTCCCTTCCTTCACTCCCTAGTATTTCATAGTAGTTTCAGGAGCTATAGGATAATATAACACTTCATTATTCCTTCATACAGAGAACACAGTGAAATATGAAGGTAAAAAGAATCACAATTTTACATAGGGTTTTCTTCTCTTTTTGAAAAATTCACAGAATTATTTTCAAATATTGTTGAGAGAAATTTAAATTCTAAATCACCATTTTATTCAAGAAAAGGTGAGCAGACCCCTACCTATTCATGTGTCCACAAACTGTAAGGACAGTTTTTTTCAGGAAAGTTTGTTTCACTTGGTGACTGACCTGGTGGTACATATTTACAATGATATTGTATGCAATCTGGTATCATATTTATGTATCAACAGTAAGCTTGACCTCTCAGCTAAAGTAAAGAATTTCCCTTTTAGCTGTATCTGGAAGTAGATTGGTGTCTCCAGTAAGAGTTTATCATTCATCTGGATAGAAAGCAGCATTTTTTTTACCATTAGCTTCCTCATTCTAAACAGGTTAAAAAATCGGTTGGGATTTTTAAAAACTCTGAAGTGCTCCAAAGATTGTACTTCATAAATAAATGTATCTTTAAATGATGCAGAGTCTTCAAGAAGGGAAAGATCACACAGACATGATTTTAATGAAGAAAGACATTTCAAGTCCTTGTTATTCATATTTTCTTTCTGTTGTTCCAGTAGGAACAGCTGGTCCATTGTTCTCGCTTTGACCCTTTGACTTTCAGAATTGAAGTTTGCTCAGTCAGTGCCTTTGGCATTGACATTGAATTTTCTTGGAGCTCACACCAACAGCAACTAGGGGATGTGAGATGCCACAGGATGTAAGCAATTTACTCATAACCCTTGAAGTAAACAAATGTGATCAAAGTCACTTAATGGAATAGATAATTTGGGATGTTTCCAGTGCAGCTCCAATAGCACTACCACTACTAGTCTTGTGAGAGAATCAGGGAACACCACTGAAATGAGCAGCTTTGGAGAAGCAGTAATTAGCAGGGAGAAAGACAGATGAGATATGTTCAGACTCAGCTGCATTTCCCACACATTATTCTACTTTGTGTTCTGTTATCTGCCATGGTCCAAAATTCACACCAATGATGTGGTCCGAATTCCCCTCTTAGTTACACCAGTGCTCCTGAGTTGGCTCCCCCCATGCTTCCCCCATGCTAGCTGAAGCTGTGTGACTAAGGAGAGGAAATGGTCCTGTACCTGGCTAGGTCAGATTCTGAATTCCCACTGCTGCCAGCTGAACAGAGGGGGAAAAGCAAAGAGAAAAAAACTAAGTTTCATCGCTATCAAGGTTGCTTTCCCATTCTAAAATGACATCAACAGAAACTGCCATGGTGCTTCAGTTGTCTTTTTGAAATGAACAAAGCTATTGTGGCTTTTGTGATATTAAGAGAGAGAGCATTTATTTCTGTATTAATTTTCTCTGATGCCACGCCTCTTACTTTTTTCCATTGTTTCTGCTCTTGACTCAGTCACTCAGAAAGCCCAAAGTCTCCTATGTTCTGCAAAACTAAATGTGTTGAAAAATGTTTTCTTCTCCAGTGGACAGGAAAAGCAGACAGCAAAAGAGCAACTTAGGGCCCTGGGGTAACAGAGTGTATTAAATTATCCTATGGTGCTGGAGACAGTGAAACCGAAATGAGCACGTGACAAAAGTGAGTTAACTGAGTGCAAAGAAATAGAAAGATGGTAAGGATCAGAAAGGCAGAAGGAGGTTTTCTAAGTAGGTCTGAGATTGTATAGTCTTCACATCTTATTTGTATACACATGCCATTGAAAAACTCTTGTTTTGAAAGGTAAATAAATGCTTGAATATGAATAATAATTAAAGAATGAACCAAGGAGCTGGTGGGAAAATGAGCAAAATAATTTGTAATCTAATTAGCTCTTTTTTAAATAGATGAAGAAAATTTGCAGCTGTTTACTGCTTACAGCCCACAAAATCTGATTACATACAATATGGTACTAACAACACAGAAGAGATATGCAACTTGAAAATCAATTAATCAATTCAGTGAATACAATGAATTATGACTGAAAGATATAGAAGACTGCCGGTCTTTTTCCTTTTTATTTTGCTATCAACTTGCCTTTAGTATAACAATAGTTCACTTACCCAGTTCAGGTATGCCAAAAGTTTAATTAAATTTCTATCAAAGACAACACCTTAGTAACAAAGAAATGTATTAACTTAATTCCTGATAAACAATAATCCAGCTGCTCTACACAGTATTACTGAGGATTTTACAGCGTAGTTCTGGAGCAATGAATGCTTTACGTCAACCTGAAAAATGAAAAAAGGAAAGGGAAAGCATGCAGTGCTTATTTGGTTGAGTTTCTTTAATTTGCTTGGGTTCTTTCCGTCTGCATTCTGGGTTTATGGCTTATATATAAATACAAGGGAAAATGTCTTAGTGCTATTTGCTGTGAACTGTCTGTCTCCCACTTCTCTCAACTGACAATTTATGCTGTTTTGAAGGACAACTGTTGCTAAGATCTCTATATATACATTCTTTTGTTCCTGCCTAAGTTATTCAGGTATTTCAAGATCTCATCACTAAATTAAATTCCAACACATTTTTGGCAAATTTAATTTTCTGCTACCTTGTTACTCTTACCCAAGTGGTCTAACTCTTTTATCTACTTCGTAGATGCAAGCAGAAGATTATCTTATTTTGGAATATGTCCGGCAAATTAGCTGCTTCTTCGATAGCTAAGCCTTTATTATCTATCACTAAGTTTGCTTTACGTGATTTTGGATATCTGTGTGGACTTGTAATTGCTTGTCAGAGACATCAATTGACTCCTTGAAGCTACACCTGAACTTGATGTATTTGTTTTTAAGCCCTTACCCAATTTTCCTGCTATCTACCATAATTGAACTGTGATTGAAACTCATTGTAGCTTACGCTTTCCCTGCACACAGATAAGCTTTAAAAAGTGTGGCCAAGGCTTGCTCTGATTTTCAGATCATTTGCCACTGTACTTAAAATTATGTCTAGAGTCAGTTCTGTGAGAAGAATAAGCTTGGTACACCAACCACTGCCATGTGGAACTTACCATAGGAGTTATACGTAGTTACTAGTGTCACTTTTTGTTTACTAAGCTGGGTTAACTAAGAGAAACAACTATTTGCTCCCATCACCAGTGATGTAAAATCTTTGAGCTTTCACTTTACAACAGACTGAGTGGAGATTTCCACTTTGTTTCTTTATTTTTCTTTTGTGTCCAGATAGTTTTTATTTTCGTGCCCAAGGATAATGTCACCGGAAGTGAAAAGCTCTTTATGTACACAATTTAACAAAATCAGTGAAATAAATGGAGGTAATACATGCCGATTTTGCCAGGATTATAGTGCTCAACCTCTTTCATAACTAGTAAAAATATTAACATTTTGATTCTTATTATTAAACTAAACTAAAACTTTTGGCTTTAAATCTCTAACCCCTGCCTAAACTTAATCCTGACCCAGGTCTCTTTCTTGCCTTCTGGTGAATCATGAATGTGCTGCTTAATCCTGATTTTTTTTTTCTTTTCCCCTTTTAAGAAACTATGTAAATTGAGACCTGGAAATTAGTTTTCTCAAAGAATAACTCCATTACTCAAGGATAACGCTGTTGCTGGACTATGCTAAACAGTAAGTAATATTAAGGCAATTATAATTTTAACAGGTGTTTCCAGGGATAACTACCAGAGTGCCTTCTGGTATTTCAAATGTACAATTGTATTTTAATCCAGATAAAGATCCTATCTGCCAACATAATTGTAAATAATGTTTATATTTTTTCCACGTATGTTTCTGAATATACTCAAGTGTTTCAATGAAAATCTCTAGGATTTTATGGCACATTTGTTTGCTATGTGAGGGAGCTGACATTACAGAACTGTCTGAGAATTACAGATTCCAGCATTTATGAAGCATACAAGGTAGCATAGTTTTTCTCCATAACTTTAATTGGAGTACTGTTATGTACAATTTCCATTTTCAAGGCCCTTCATTAGTTAATACACTGGGCAGCATTTCTTAGGCAATCAAGGATTTAATGCATGTCCTAGTGCCTCAGCAACTTCATAATGTTTGCTGATACATTGCATCCTCTGTTCAGTAAGATATAAAAAACTACCCAGTCTAATAAATGGGCAGAGTTTTTTTGCTGGTTGGTTAATTTTGGTTTGGGTGTTTCTTTTGTGCTTAAGGATGAAATAGAGAAAATTGGAATTATTATGTTAATTATATCCAGCCTAATAGGATGACAGCTAAAAACCTGAAAAAACCTGTTGGTGTAGAAAATATCTTTCGGGAACTATTTCCATCTTTGATGTATGTGTCTTGGGAAATTCAGAGAAGAAAAAAAAATCTAAAATATTTTGTGGAAATAAAAGTGTTACATAGAACCCCTAAATTATTATTGCAAACTGCATTGGCAATAACAGTCTAAATTTATTTCTCTGTATAAGTAAACTACTTGTAATTTTTAGTTTGCTTTCCATCCACATTATATTCAATCCTATTATATGCCTCTTTCTTTCTGGCACACCATTTATAATATTCTTGACCTCCTAAAACATGCATATATGAGTGTTGCCATCCATTCTCTAAGCAGTTAATGATATTTTTACCACGAGAATCTATTTGTAACTTTCCTCTTCTAGCAGTCAAAATGTATACAAAGGTTAATTTATTATAGAGTAAATGCATGCAGTTAAGAGCTATAAAAATACCTTACATTAGCAAATGAGCTTATTGTGAAGTTATTTCTTATCAGAAGTTTAAAGAAATTATATCCTGGATACAGCATGACTAGATTTTAATTCTTTTTGAAGTAAATGTGCAGTTTTACAGTTCAATCAATTATATCATTACTGTGAACTCCATCTCATGTAAAAGGAGTGCTTACATATATTATGCATCTGTGCTGTATTTTATTGATTTTAAAATTATGCCCAAAATTTAATGACAGACAATACAAATTTTATTAGTTACTGGAAAAATCATAAAAAAATAAACCAAGTAAACGAAGAAGAGATGTTTTTAAACAATTGCAAAATTAAACATATGTGGTAAATGCAAGCAAAATAGTCTTTTTCTTACAAGGCTCTTGCCCATCTGTTTGCAAATTCAGAGAGGCACTAGGCCAATTCAATGAAAATGAGAGATCATGTCCATAGTGTGTTGCAAATGCTCTTTTTGACTGTTGAGACTGATAAAGCAGTATTAGTGAGGAGTGAGTTACTCTACATGAATTTTTTAAAGGAGAAAGAAAACTGAATACAATTACTGATTAATATTAGAATTGTACACTATTCCTGTAGAGAAAGACATAAAAGAGAACTTTTGCAAATAAAATTAAAGTTGCTTCTCTTCCTAATAACTGGCAACTGATACTTTGCGAAGTTTATATGAGATGGGGAAAACAAACTCAAGGCTGATGGCTCATGCAACATCCTTTTTTCAACCCTATGTAGAGCTGAAAAGGCAGTTCATAACAGGTCAAGGTCAGTGGGTCCTGTGCTATATATGGAAACAGTTTTTGAAGTTGAAAGTAATTGTCACACAGTGAATGTTGTCCTGGTAAATAAATATCGAATAAAAATTTTCTGAATGTTAAAATATTCATGGATTGATGGCAATATATTTTTTATAGCAGAATTAATTAAAGCAGCAGAGGAAGAACAGATATATAATGCCTAATGTGCAATTGGCTATCATAAACAGAAAATTGCAAGGTGAAAAATGTAAGTTTCAGTGTCAGTACTTCATGTCTGTATCAACCCATATAAGTACTGAGTACACAGAGTTTTGGCACTTCTTATTCCATTAAAACAAATAGATACTTCTTTTCATGGCTGCATTTTTCTTATAATCAAAGTGTAAAATCATGATTTGTTTTCAGTTTTATCCATATCTTCAGAGCAAAATAAATTTTTTTGTCTAGAATGTTTTATTGTAAAGTAATAATATTACTCTATCAACACTCAGTAGACTGACATATTTTTCAACAATCCTCTTTTAATTATCTTGCCTTACAAACAAAGGCTACTATATGAACACAGTTTATCCACAGTATATATTTTCAGCTAGGAGGCAGATAATTATTGCTCACTGCAGAAATAATGTTATTCTACTTGCTCATGTAAAACAAACTTTAAATATAATTTTACAGGGATAACAATTACACACCACAGTGCCATCTTAAGATACAGCAATTACACAGAGAAGCTTCTCATTAACCCAAAGGTCAGAGGTGAGAAATCATCACCAATTCTTGCTAATACAAACTCACATTGGTTTAAGCTAAATGTAATGATCTAATAATCATGAAAATGGTGACTATAAAAACATAACAGCTATTGTGGTACACTTCCAAACAGAATCAAGCAATCAGTAAACATAAGAACACTCTCACTTCCAGCTCCCATTCTCTCTTACTATTTGGTATTTCTTCTTGTATATGCCAGGAAGAAACAAAGCACAGAGTAGCTGTTAACCCTCTTACAGGATAAAATTACCTTTTTTAATAAACTAGTGGCAGCTTTGGAACATTAAAATGTATTGTTTCAATTAAAAGAAATAACCTCAAAGTAATCTTTAAACGTTAAGAGAAAACTGCATTTTCAACACAAGTGTTGCAGTAGCTCTAAACGTATTTACTTCTGAACATTGACCAGTTTATAGAATGCAGCAGAAAAAGAAAAGAAAGACAAAACAGTTGAGTAATTCTAAACTAAACACTAAAAAAAGCTGTTCTTGACGTTTCAAATATCCCTTTCAGTGCAATTCAGTTAAGATCTCTTAAATCACTAGACGAATTCTATTTTTCTTTTTTTCCCCCCTTCTTTTTCTTCCATAAATATGCAGATTTCATATACTTTATGCTTATTTCAAATAAAGAGTTTGACTGATGGACCTACAGTCATTGAAAAACAGCTTAGATTTGAATGGACATACTGGAAAACAAATAATGACCTATTGCAAAGGTAAAAAAAAATAACTATACTCCCTAGGAAAAAACTGTGTAGAAGTTTTCTTTCAATATACCAGACATAAAAACATCAGACAAAACCTTTAGGATCTTTGTGTATGCTGTGTAATTACTCAAAAGGCAAATTTAGGGAAGGAAGTTTCTAAGATTCATTTCTTAATAAATCTTAGCTATAGAGAAAGTAGTCATGCTATACAGAATTTATTTTCTGCATAATTTATGTAGTACTATAACAGAACTACTGAGCTTAAGTTTTATCTTTTCTAGAAATCCTATGTATGTGCCAGAGAATTATTTCAGTGAAAAATCAGGCAATAAATTAAGGAGGCACAATGTACCTAACAAACACATCCAAAACATGCACATCACTATTCCTCTCTGCAATCTGCCACCCATGTCAGAGCACATTGTACAGGGGGGAAGGAGAGCAAAGCCTTTCTTTGACCTTACCTGGCTGTTTTCTAGCCTCATGTGCAGTGAGAAAATATTTAATAGAAAGCTGTTTCACTGTGGGCAGCTGTGTATTCTTTGTTTAGCCCGGAACATACTCATACCTTGTAAATCAAATAAACTTGGGAACATCCCCAAGGGACTGTGCCACCAAGCATGCAACGGCTTGCACGTGTATCAACAAACTGCTTCTGCCACATCAGGTGGCAGCTCACACACAGGCATTGCTGTGTTTTCAGGTGCAGACAAAGCCTTTGTATGCTTTGTCTCACCGGCATACCCAATGAGGGTGACAAATTACTTCATAACCTGGAACATAATCATAAACACATAAACATGTGTTTTCAAAGTTTCCTGTATTGTATTCTCAGTTAAAATACAGTACAATGTAACTTGATTACTTAATTCCAGGTAAGTGAATGACTCTCACTTGAATTCAATCTTAAGATAAAATGATTTTTTGTGTTGGAGTTTTAATTCTGATGCTATATATGAGGCCTTTCAAAACTCATAATAAGTTTGAATGAGGGGAATCTGTCTGTCTGTCTGCTTGCTTAGCTTTGGCAAAACATTTTTCTAAGAGCTGAAGTCTTCCTTAATCTTCTATCTTTTATTTCTAGCACTTCTGAGGGGGCCTGTTTTCTCATAGAACTCAATTATTTATTTGAGAATAACCCCGAAGGTCAAATAAAATAGATCTCTATAATAAACACAGCAAAAAATATCTTCAAACTCACAGAAGTTGTTCAGTTTATATGTGGGGAATATCTATGGTTTGAAAGTGCTTTTCGGGGGGAGGGTTTGCCCTTCCTCTGTAGGTGTCAATTGTTTCAAGTTACACGCACAAAAAAATTTAGTAAGATGAATCAGCAAATGCAAATCCTTAGTATTACATCAAGCTGTCAGGTTTATGAGCTGCAAGGGAGGATGACTAACATGCTGCCCAAAATTATATAGATACACATGGTTGATAGTTCTCATAAGATTTTACATCCGAACATAGGTTTTGCACAGACCTTTGTTCCCCATTACATTCTAGGGAAAAAAAAGTTCCTTTTTGACAACAATCAGTAACAATCTCCTTTCCCATGCTTCTTCTAGTCCTCTGTTTATTGCCATAATTTGTGAACACATGTTGTAGACCTAACTAATTTCTTATTCTTATTACAGTTTTCAACTGGACATTTGAAATTCTCCTGCTTTGAAGTCAAGTCACTCATGTCACAGATGAGACATTATTTTGGGATAGGATCTCCTATCTCATTTTTCATATGCTTTGAAATGAGCATCCAAAGCATTATCACCTCCTTGGAGATACAAGAAATGAGTGCAAATAATACAAATTAGGCCAGAGAGGATGAGAAGCGTAAGCATTTGGAGAACATCCTAAGAGTTGGAAAGGTTTATTTTTCTTAATGAGTATAATGCAGATATATGCATCTTCTAAAGGCAGTAGAACACTGTGTTCTACTTAGTAGTCGCTTGCATACTTTAAGATTCATTGTTCACAGTTTGCCCGGATTTACCCTGGAGCCACACACTCTTCTTTTTGTTGTAGGCTTCGATGTCTAAAGCAGCAAGAGAATGTGTAAACATCTGCTGATTCATAAGCCCTTTAATTCACTGGCTGTCCAAAATATTCAGGAAAAAGCAATGCGCAATGATCAAAAGTGTCTGACTTAAACCCCAGAAATTTCAGCAAGCATGGATGTTACTACCCTGCAAGAAGAAGAATAGTATCAAAATATAACTCAAAAAAATGGCTGTGCTGGCACAACTGCAGGAGGACATTTTAGACTGAAAATGTGTCACTAGTTTGAAGACCAGAGTTTCTTCTCCAAAGCAAACTAAATGGACAATGCGCAAACCTAAATGGACAGGTGAAACACATTTAGCAATATTGAAACTTCTGAGCAGCTTATGTCTCTTAACAATTAAAAAAAAAAAACAACGGAAGAATTATGAGAATTAAAAAATAATCAATATAGTAATAAAAATTGTTTGGAAAAAACACAATTATAAACCTTTCAAAACTCAGCGAAGACAATGAAGAAACAATTTAATGATCATAACCTTCTGACAAGTAACAAACTTTTCCCAGAGGTGTGACATCAAAAAGTCCAGAACTTATATGAGAGAACAACTGAGGCTCTGAATCTACTCCAGTGAAAAATATTTCAGCTAATTCTGGTAGATCCCATTCTAAATATCTGGGTTAAAGGCCTTAATATAACAAACCATGAGTGTGCTCTTGCATTTTTTCTCGAGTGCTTCTAGTTTTATCCTTAATCATTCAGTAATACAAACCATGTGTTCCTTGTAACTGAATTTAGCTTTCCCTCAGCAATAGCTGTAAATCTTCATTTAAGATTTCATTTTGTCTTTTTTTTGTTTGAACAGGAAAAGAAACAAACTTTTTGTGCTTTGTTGTAACAAATAGAAGATTATATATATCCTTCAGTGTACTGCCCCAGCATCTACCATGAATTAGTGGATTTATATGTTAAATAATAATCCTTCCAGAACGTGGTTTAATTGAATGCAGTATTCCTCCCTAAATTAAGAACTCAATAGGAACTGATCACTTGTTAAAATGTAGGTCTGTGGATTATGAAAGGGAACAATGCAGGGGTAGCAGTTACTGTTTTACATTATGTTATTTTGATTTTTGCACTGTACAATGTGTTCTCACTGATGATCTACCTCAATAACATTAACTGATACCAAATGAAAGGTTGCATAAATACAGAAATGCAAATACGAAATGGATTCAGAATCAGAACTTCAACAAAGCTTTAATACATTATTAGATGACACGATTTCTGGCCTCAAGTGTATGTATACAGACCTTTCACTTAGGTTATATATTTTCTAATGGAGAAGAGCAATCATACACTTTCATTCTATGTGTATTTCTTCCAGATGGAAGAAAACCACAAATAAAAAGAACAAGTAATAGAAAAAAGGGAAAGTGTGGTGTTGCTTCCTGTTGGCTCACAGAAATAACCCAAAAGACAGGTAGACAATGGAGCAATAAAATCATGTAGTTCTGGCATACTTATCATCAGTAGCTTGTCAAGTGCCTTATTATCATCACACCTGGGTTAATACTTACCCAGAAGTACAACTGAAATTAATTGGTTTGATATTCAATACCTGCTGTGTGGTGAACATGGAGCTCGGTCTGTCCCTGCAGAGTCCCAAGCTCGTTGTACAGAGGATGTCAATTACGTAGCTCACCTACTTTTGCTATGTACTGCACATCATCAACAGTCACAATGAGGTTCCCACAAGAATCCTGGAGTTTATCTCATGCAATGAATGACAGGGGTTTGTGTTTGTTTTAAAATGTTTTATATCTATCTGGTTTGCTTGACCATCTAGTAGAATAAGAATGGTATTTATCAGAAAATTAGTTTATTCAGGACCTACTCATGCTATTAAACCTAAGTAACTTCTATCATTTCCACTTACTTGTATAGTGATTGAGCAGTTATAAAAATCAATTAGGCCATAAAAATTGCAAAGTTTTGTAGTCCAGCTGCAGTTATGAAATCTGGAAGAGAAAAAAGAGAAGAAAACATATTTGTTCAAGATATAAATAGGTAAAACTGAGTTGTCCAAATCAAGCATGAAACACAACAAGGTAACACTATCCACTGGTTAGCCCCTGTGGGTCATATACATAACATTCTCAAAGGACTTGTTTTGTTGATATCTTTTCCTTTCTACAGTGAAAAATATGTGACAACAGGACAAATATTTATAATTTTACTCATTTTTATAAAACAGGCATGTTTCTAGTTACAGGACAGCCTGACACCATTGCAGAGAAACATGACGTAAAATAGGCACAGACAGATAGACAGGTTATACAGATGTTTGTAATTGCTAGAATGTGTCAATAGTATGAGACTTACGTTATGTTTTAGCATATTTATCTCTTCCTTGAAATGGATTAGGTTCACCTTGCTTAAGAGCAAGAGCATTCCACAGTAAACTCCAATTTCATTTTAAACCAGGCAACCTGAATAGTCTTTCATATGAAATAGTTGTTGGAAGTAGTAATGTTAGCATAATTTTTTTCCACATAATTAAATAATGGAACTGATCAAAGAGCAGACACTTAGAAGAGAGGTAAGGGCACCATTCCTGCCCTAACTACTCTTTTGTGATTTCTCTTGACAAAAAAATTAATAGTATCTGTCCTGAGAAACAAGTTTCTTAAAAGCGCAGAATATCGTAGATGTATAGTGTTAGATATGTGCCCCTAGTATTGCCAAAAACTCTAAATGTACTAAATATTAATTCTCTGTTCTCACAAACATTAGCAAAATCTTCTTTCCCATTTGTCACTTAGTTTAGTCACAATCATCAACTGTGAATTGAACTGACAACAGAAATGTTGGTGCAGTATAGATTTTGTAAGTGGTTTTATTTTCCTTTAATGACAGAAAAATTATCTGGGGGGCAGGGCAGGGCAGGGCAGGGCAAGGGGAAGGGCAAGGGCAAGGGGGATGTGGGAGGCCCAGCCTTGGTAGCAGCCGTCAATCACCAGGACAAAGATGCCTCCGAAGGGCTGAACTCCTCCCAGGAGGAGGGACCCAGAGGCGGTACCGAGGTCTGAGGCCTGCCCCCTCTTCCAGAAAGTTCTGTTAAGTTCAGTTGTTCATTGGTTGTTGTTGTTTGTACCCTCCCTTCAAAAAATTTATTGGACCCCTGCTCTGTATACCCGCCCCTTTGTTGTACCCTCATTGGCCAAAGTCTGATGCTCCACCCAGTTTCCCCCTCCCTTATAAAGCCATGTAACCCCCGAACTCTTCGGAGTTCTCGCCCTGCCCTTCTCCCTCCCGGATCCCTTCGCCTGCCCTCCAATAAAAGAGATCTCAGGGGAGACCCCCTTCCGCAACCTTTTGCCTCCTTGTCCTGTCTCCATTGCGTCTTGCCAGCCTCTCTCCAAGGGNTGCCTTGGAGGTGCCTGCCGCAGCTGCACCTTGGGGCTCCCTCGCCTGTGCCTTCGGCTGAGAGCTGCTTGGACTACCCAGGACCCCACAACAAGTGGTGCACCAAACAGGAACTTGAAATTAGCTCCTGTGAACCTGAACCCTGCAGGATTTGGTGTAGCTGCCCCCTCTGAGTGAAGCACACTCGGTTTTACGAGTGGTGCTCCCAGAGGCAGACAGACTCTGACGCTGCACTGGACGACGCAGTGCCAGATGGACTCTGACACCGCACCGGACGACGCAGATACAGAACCGTCCACCCCACAAGGAGGACCACAGCACCCAAGC
>VZTI01003896.1:103660-128886 GCA_013397865.1 Struthidea cinerea | reverse complement strand
CAGGCTGGTTGGGGCTTGCTGAGGAATGGAGTGGCAGGGGGGGCCTGCTGCGGGTGCGGGGTCTGCAGCCAAGAGGATGCACCCAGGAATTTTGCCCTCCACGTTTTGGGGTGAGGTTGTGGTTGCACTTGGAGTCTTTCCCTGTGGAGTTTGGTGTGGGATTCCTTCTTGGCTGGTAAGCACTGCTGTTGCTGCAGCGTGTTCACCCAGGAGTCAGAGCGGGGGCAGTCCTGGCTGTGCAGGGCAGCGTTTGGTGAAGGACGCCTGTGCAAGGGTGGGATGTCCTGGGGAGCTGTGGCTGCACAAGTCAGGCCCATGGCCAGCTGGGATGGATGCTTCCTGGCTGATGGAGCTCCAGCCAGGACACTTGGAGGTGAGAGGCTTCCAGGCAGCTCGTGAGGAGGTCTGGAAGGATGGAAAAGTTTCCAGTTTTCCAGATATTCTGATTAGGCAGCATATTCTGCCACCCTGCAAAGCTCCAAGGTTGGGAGAGCATGGGCCAAGGAGTTAATTTTGCAAGGGAAGGAGCTTGCAGAGGGGACAAAACAGCTTGGAGTGGCTTCCAAAGATCCTGGCAATGAAGCTTGCACTGAGGAGCATCAGCCTCCGTGGAGAGGATGTGGGTGCACCATGCTGCAGAGCAGAGCCCCCGGGAGAGGTGCACTCCTGGAGCCTCTCTGAAAAGGACGGACCTGCCAGTGGAGAAAACCTCCGAGCACCAGCTGAGCATCCACCCCTGTCAGCCTGCACTTGTCTGAGGGGCTGAGGAGGCCACGTCTTGCCTTGCCCTTGGCTGGCTGCAGGCTCCCCGCACGAAGATCTCAGCACATTCCCCTGTGGCACGATGCTCTGCTGCAGTGGGGCAGCTTGGCTCTTCCCTGCTCTCTTCCAAGTCTCCACACACCTGCTTCCCTGGGTGTACCCCTGCATGGTTTCTGCACAGGCCTATCTTCATGGCCACTTTCCAGGTGGTTTTTGTGCAGTGAAGCAGCCGCAGGAGGCAGAGCCAAGAATCTGGTCCAGGTTCCAGTTCTGGGATTCACTCCGAGGGCAGGGAGAGGACCATCTGCACAGGCGGGTTTGTGGAGGAATTCTCAGGGTGTTTCCCATCCTTTTTTAAACATAAACTAATTCTCTGGAAAGACTGGGAAAGCACCAGGCCCCTTGACAGCCCAAGAAGCATGTGAGAGTTTACTTGTGGACCTGCACATGATTGCAATTAGCCCTAGGGCTCTAGCACGCTAAAATTAAACTAGGAAAATTGTTTCCATCCCCAGACACCAGCCTGTCTCGTCAGGGGACAGCCCTGTCACCAGAGGTAAGGTCTCTGATCCTGCTGTGGGTCAGCTCCAGAATACCCACAGGTTTCAGCTGCTCATGTTTGGGGCAGCCATTCCCAACTGCAGCCACGCCTGTCAGCTGTCAGACCTCAGCCAGCCTGTGCCATCTATAAACACAATGTGTCCTCAATATCCCTGCTGCCATCTACTCCAAAACCTGCTATTCCTTGTCTTCATATATGGACAATACGTATTTCCTTACTTACTGCAGCAGCAGCCTTCCCTGAAGGTTCGTGTCCATCCTCACTCCCCTCTCCTCCAGGTTAAGGGACCTCAGTTGGCTCATTGTTCCTTTGGTTCACCACCAGACCCCTGATCCTTCTCACTGGGCTGCAGGAGCCAGAGTTTTATCTCCCCAGCACACCTCGGCTGCAGAAACAAATCCTTGTGCAGCACCGGGAGCCCCAGAGGTTGTGCTGGTCCTTGTGGGACAGTTGCCCACCTGGATGAGGTTCCCCATCCCAGAGGGCTGCAGAGAACACCCCCGGGATCCATCCCTGGGGCTGCCAGGCCCCTCGCACAGCACGGAAGGAGCAGCACGGCCCAGGACTGTGGACCTGCCAGGGCACCTTCCCAGCAGCCACGTGTCCTGCGTGGGTGACACTCATCTCAGAGGGGTCCCAGCAGCCTTGCAGCGAGTCCCCCACGGGAAGGGGCTCTGGCTGCAGCAGCGAGGCAGCTCCTGGCGCTCGGTGCTCCCTGCACTTGGCCCGTGGCCACGGCGAGCAGGAGGGAGAAGATCCCCCAGGGAGGGGAAGAGGGACGTGAGAGCGGCGGGGTGGTGAGAGTGGGGTACACCAGAGGAGCTGAGGGGGCAGGCATCTGTGATTGTCAGAGCGCCAGAGGCTTGGAGAGCCCCTTGTGAGCACCGGGACCCCCGGGCCCCCCTCGTGCTGCGCGGGGAGCAGCTGTGCACAGGAGCTGCAGGAGGAGGGCACGGGCCGGGGAGCCGCATCAGCCACACTCTTCCAGCACCCCTGGAACTTCTACTCGAGGTTCTCCACTGTTGGACATAGAGAAACAAAAACTCCTGCTGTGAGTGAAGGATTCGATTTACAACCCTGGAAAAAACTCGGCCTGGCTTAGTTAACAGTGCTTTATGGCTCGTAAGCAGGAGGGTTACAAACCTGTGTTTTCATAGTGATAAGCAGAAGCACACTTTGGGTGTTTATGGTGAAGGGTTTAAATATAATAAGGTAACTTTAAGTTAAGGATTTAGACGTTACAATAGAAGTGTACCTGTGCATACGTGACTGAAGAGGTTATTGGTCAAGAGACCACTGCATTGCAGTAAAAAGTTTTACAAAGATTGGGCATTACATAAAAATAGATTACATTTTAACTACCCGTTGGACTAGAAAGTTATAAATTGTCATGTAAGACTGAATCTTGAGACAATGGCCATTTTTACAATGTGTTGTTAAAATCTCACACCTGAGAGAGACTGATGCCTTGTGTGTTATTTTAGCAATAAATTGTTAAAGTCGCTTCTGTCCCACCTCTCTGTTGAGAAATCCAACGGGATAGCGAGGGGTGCTGGAAAGGCACCCCAGAAACAAGAACAAGATTCTACACCCACAGGTGAGGATTGGGCATCTCCTCATCCTTCTGCCCGTTGTCACCCGGCTGCTGTGCTGCTGCCCCGTGTCCTGCAGGGCAGGTCCCAGGTGGGACAGGGTGGCCTGGCCAAAGCTTGCCCAGCATCAAGAGGAGCAGAGGCCTCACAGAGCTGGTGTCTCAGTGCAGGTGGGTGCCAGCCCAGCAGCCGCCCTTCGCTGGCCAACACCCCCAGGGAAGTTCAGTGGAAAGCCTGAGGGGTGACTTGCCCTCTCTGAGTCCTCTTCTGTCTTGATTTTCAGCAGAGCCAGAATGGTTGAGTATAAACTCAGTGCTTTGCCTCTGCCTAAAGTGAGGAGACAGGACTTTCCTCCATGCTCCTGTCTTTTAATCTGACATCTCAGCATCTCTCTGACGTTTCCTGTCTCATGGGGTGTTCAGATTCCCCTCTCCAGATACCCTCTCTGCTACCTGTGTGGCTTTGGTGGAGATTGAAGTGCAAAGAAAAGCCCATGACTGCAGGAATGGTTACACTGGCCCTGAGGGAGCAAGGGTTTGGTCTGGATGGGAGCAGCGCAGCGAGCACCTCGTGTCCCACGGAATGCTGTCCTCCCCCAGTGCAGTTGCACAGCAGCCCACAGGACATGGACATAACTGGGGCCAGTCCGGTGCTCCCCAGTTACCCGGCACACTTCTGTGTCCTGCACAAGGCAGCGTGCAGCTGGTGGCACTCTTACCTCTGCAGTGCCCACAGAGTCCACAACAACAGCATCCTATAAACCACTGCCCTCCCCCAGTAGCCCCGGATTCCTCCCCAGTCTTTCGGGTTGAAATTTGTCTTAGTCTCAGAGTTCCAGGATACAGGGAGATCTTGGTGGAGCCAGCTCAGCAGTGGGTTCTGGCCCTCAGCAGGCTTGGATGGGGTACAGAGAAGTGCAGCAAAGGGAAGAGGGGACTGAGAGGTGGCTTGGGAAGAGGGCGACGGGTTTTGGTCGCTCCCAGGGCACAAGGAGCAGGGTGAGCCAGCCCCATGGTCTCTCTCCAGGCTCTGCTCTGCACCCCTGGCCACAGCCAGACTCTGAGGGAATACCCTTGTTCCCTCTGATTCCTGGAGAGATGGAGCAGATCCTGCTGAGCTGTTGCAGAGCCACCAGCCCCAGCCAGGTCACTGCTGCGGTGACCTGAGGGACCTTAATCACAACCTGAAGGAAACACATGGTGGCCTTCACCTGCCTTCTTCGGTACCTTGTGGTTTTCCTCAGCCTTTTCTTAGGAGAGAAATGAGTGACAGTCCCCCCCTTGCCAAGAGCCCTTCCAATGTGATTAAGCTCAGTGCTCCTAAGATCTGTCCTGGCAACATTTCTAGACCAGTCTTCCTCCACCATGTCCCTCGCTGCTGCCCTCAGCCTCCCAGTGACAGCCGGATAGCTGGGGGTGAATGGCTGCTTTTCCTGGAGGGTGCAGGGATCTGCCACTGCACTCCCCCAAACACCTCGCTCCGGGGGAGCCCACAGAAACCCTACAGAAAGGAATCAGAGCACGTCCAATAGTGAGAGTACACGGCAGCACGACACACCCCTGCAGACAGGCCAGGAAAGCCATCGGAGTCTTTGGGAAGTGAAATGCTCCCAGTGACACGGGGTCAGGCAGTGCCCCTGCTTTTAGGGAGCAGGAACTTTGTTAAATAAGAGGTCCGTGGCAGGGCCTGGATGGAGCAGTCACTGTGAGCATCCCCCTTCCTCCCCTGACCTTGTGGCTGGGCTAGTGCTGCGCACACCCCCACGGGAAAGGCTGGGGGTCAGGGTGAGTGCCAGAGAACAACAGGATCATTAGGATTGGAAAAGCCCTCTGAGATCACTGAGTCCCATCATTAACCCAGCACTGCCAGCCCCACCATTAAACCATGTCCCTAAGCAGGCCCATGGTTTAGTTTCAGGCAGGGCTGCAGCCAGAGGGACATGACAGCCCACATGCCACCCTGTGTCACCGGGCACAGCCTGGCTGGGACCAAAGCAGCTCTCACGTCCTGCAGCATCAGGACACCGACTCCGGCTCTCACAAGACAGCCGGGAGCAAGCTTCCCGATGCAACCATTTCCCAGATGGAAATGCCCTGATCCTTGAAGCCTCTCCTGACTGTGGGGTCAGTGGTGAGCGTGTCCCTGCTGGGGCTGCCTGGGGCTGGGTGTCAGCGAGCCCGTGTCCCGGGGCGGCTGGGCAGGGCACACCCTCCCCTTCCCGCGGCAGCCGCCGGCAGCTGCGGGCTCCGGAAGGGAGGCATCGCCCCGGTAACGCTGGCCTTACCTGGGCCTGACACAAATAGAATTGATCAAAAGCACCTTTAAAAGCTCCCGCGTCCCCAGAGTAGAAGGCTCCTCTTGTTGAAATTGGGTGGGAGAGCTGCGGTTTTTCCTCAGTTCCTTTGATTTGTTGCCTAATGCAGGGGATGGATAAATCTCTAAGCCCTGAGATTTAGGGCAGGATTCATACTTTACATCTTCAGAAGACGTAGTAAACAGCCTTATACTCTCTAATCCTGGGAGCAGGTTTGTACCTGCTTGCTCTGCATAAACTGGACCAGCTACAACAATTTCACATTGTGGCTGAGTTCAAAACATCCCCTTGGGGATGAAATGTTTATTGCAGAAGATTTTTAAGATGGTTCCTTAGGGAGAAAGGGACTCCCACCTCAACAGGCTGCACAGACCCTGTGGACTGTCCCACGGACACAAAGAGCGGCGTGGCTCCACGAGCAGTGAGACACCGTGGCCCGTAGGAAGGTGTGGCTGCAGGTGCCTCAGTAGAGCCAGCTCAGCTGAGCATGGTTTCCAAAGTTTCCAGAGGAACTTTGTCACTTAGACCTTCCCCACTGGAAGCAGAGGTGGGTTCTGCCTGCAATGACCTTTGTTAAGTGGGGTTAGCAGGTCCTAGGCATGGCCTGATGGCTGCAGTGCTCCTGGATCCAGCTGCCTCCATCGCCCCTGAGGTCAGACTGTCCAAGGATCCTGCCCTTCCCAGGTCACTCCAGAGCCTTGCAGAGGCCTCCTGGGCTGTGAAGAGGTTTGTGGTGAGGACAAGCTGAGCTGGGCAGAGCACAGCCCTTTCCCCAGCCCCTGCCAGAATGCAGTGCCTGGACCTCCAAGTTGCTCCAACCCAGCCCCAACACAGCAGCGAAGCAGTTTGAGGTGTGGACACCACATCTGGGGGACACCACTTTAGGGAGTTTGGTGAGTTTTATGCAAAATGTGAACCTCTGCAGATTCTCCTGGGTCACACTGTCACACCGTGCCCTGGGGGGACCTGCTCGGGGTCTGTGGTGTGGGACACAGCTCCCCAGTCACCACGGGGCAGGTTTGCCAGCGTGGGTTTAACATCTGACCCCACACCTCCTTGTAGCTTTGCATCCCCTCGGGATGGCTGCACGTCCCTGCTCACGGCCAGTGCCAGGGGCTGGGGAGAGGCAGGGACAGGGATTGCTGTGCGGGGAGGAGCAAGTTACTTACAGAATCTTCAGGCTGTAGAGGCCAGAGAAAGCTTCCCCTGGGATCCTGGAGATCTGGTTTCCAGAGAGGCGCCTGCAGTGAAAAGAGGAGCCAGTCATGTGTCAACATCCTTGCGATGACAGTCTCTTGTCTGCAGAGGCTTAACAGCCCGTGCCTCCTGCCACTGGCCCCTGGAGAGGAGGCTGCGGCACCTGCGAGCTGAGCCACGATCCTGGGCTCGGGCAGCCTCTGCACATCACCCCCTCGCACAGCCCGAGGAGCAGGCACGAAAATCACAACTCCTGCCAGACCTGAACCCAGCTTTTTCAGCATCCAGAGCCCACCCGTGGCTCAAAGCCATTTCCTGGATGGACACAGAGGTCCCCACTCCACAGAAATTACAGCACAGGCAGTGACCAGCCTGCAGACCCTGCCCTACGCCGGGCCCTGGCAGAGAGAGTGGAGCAGGGGAGAGCTATCTCTGCTCATGCACGGCCCTGGGAGGACTGTCCCTAAATCCTGGCTGGTAAATGAGGGTGAAGGGATGGGAGAGGAAGACAAAGTGAGGAGCAGCATCACAATGGAAAATGGGACATGTCTGGGACATAGAGCAAAGAGCAGGAGACAACATTCAGAACTTACTGAAAGAATTTATTAAAGGAAACCCGTGGGATTTGCCATTGTACAGCATCACCTGATCTTAGAACTCAAATTTTAACAAGGCCCAGAGCAGGCTGGGGAATTAAAAGGTATTTGCATTTTTCACTGACATTAGAAACTGCGTCATTGTTATCATCAGGACTATGGTGAGGGCATGTGGTGGAGCCAGGAGTGAAGTCCAGGACTCCAGAGTCTAGGCTTGACCTAGAGGAGAGGTAAATTTTCTCCTTCTCCTCCTGTTTCACCCGTGAGGACAGACATGGACCAAGTCCCAGCGCCCGTCAGCCAGAAATCATAAAGAGAGGTTCTACAGCCTGATTAAGACCCTAAATTGCTACTGAATTTGGGCAAGAAACTTGTCTACTTGACTTGGACTGGAATATTGCATCTCCAAAACAGAGACAGTGAACACCATTAGTGACCAGGCTCATCCTCACTCTCACAGAAAGTCCAAAGAGGTTTAATGAATGCAAAGGCATTCACTAAACGCTGACAACGCTTGTTTCTTTTCAGGCATTTTGTCTGGGCAGGAGGCAGGGGTGGAGGCTGAGCAGTGCAGCCCCGGCTGGCAGCACAGGGCACGGGAGCCGGGGCTCTGCGGAGGTCCCGGAGGGGACCGGGCTGTTCCAGGCAGCCGCGCTCTCCTGCGGCACAGCAGCCGTGTGTGGGTGCCCGAGCGCTCCCCGGCTCCGTCTCCCCTCGGGAATCTGCCGAAAATTGCTCCCATAATTAGGCCTCTGACAGCATAAACAGCACAGGGTCGTCTCTTTAATGTGTGCGAGCGGGTTGTAACCTGCCTCTCGCAGCACATGAGCTGCCTGGCAGGCTGGGCTATTTGTCACTTGGGGGCTGTGATTTGGGGTAATTGCTCCTTTTGATTGCCGATTTCCACATGGGAGGGAGTGTTGTCCGGGAGGCTGCAGTGCTTGCCTGGAGGGGAGGTGTTCCTGCACGGCATCCTCAGCCCGCTCCCTGCATCCGTCCTGCCTGCCTGTGTCTGTCCTCGCCTCCCCGGAGCTCCGGGCTGCCCCAGCCTCCACTGCCAGCAGCTTTCACCTACTCCCGGCTAAATGTGCCTCTCAGCTTCTTTCCTGGCAGCTCCGCGCCTCTCTGTTCACTTTCCTGGGTGTGTTTGAGTGTTTGCCAGGTCCCTAAATGGATCTGGGACCTCCAGGATCAGCAGGAGAGGAATGTGAAGCTCAAATGGAGCCCAGGCTGGGGCTGCTGGCCTCAGGACAGGGTGGGGGGCAGCCCCAGGTGCGGGTGGGACACATGCTGAGCCAGCTCGTGGCATCTCAGCACCGTGGGTAGCACAGAACACAAGGGGGAAAATCACTCTGTGGTAGATGCCTTGGTTTCGCTGGGTCCTGTCTCGGGTGAATTTAGAGGTCCCAAGCATCCCCCAGCCCCAGAGGAGGCACCATGCCTCACTGCTGCTGCTGTGTCCGTCCTTGGCCATGCTGCATGGACACTGTGCCTTGTCCCTGGCTCACCTCTGGCCTCTGGCCCTTCTCTCCATACCTTTGCCTCCTCCCTGCCACCCAGGCAGCCCAGCTCCTCTCCCCAAGGTTAGAGGTCCATGCCAAGCCAGCAGCAGGCACAAAGGGAGCCACCAAACACAGCCACTTCTTTGAAATCACCTCCCAGGGCAACTGACAGTGTCACTGGGGTCCAAGGTGGGCTCTGCTCACTTCTGTGCAGGGACTGGGAGGTGGGACACGTCTGTTTGTGCACACAGGCTGAGTTTTCACTTTCCTGGGGGGGTGTGTGGCTGGGACACGCACACAGGGTCTGGAGGTGGGGTTTGGAGGTTTGCTGTGCCTCCCAGGACAGCTGCTGCATGATGCTGGGAGGGGTAGCCAAGTGCTCCAGGCAAAGGAGCACTGTCCCATCTGTCCGAGAGCAGATCAGGAATGGGTGAGTCTTTTGGGGTGTCCTGTCGAGCAGGAAGGGAGGCCTCTGGAAAGGTATAGAAGCACAGAGCAGTTTAAGCTGGAAGGGACCTCAAAGCTCATCCTGTTCCACCCCCTGCCATGGCAGGGACACCTTCCACTGTCCCAGGTTGCTCCAAGCTCTGTCCAGCCTGGCCTTGGACACTGCCAGGGATGGGGCAGCCACAGCTGCTCTGGGCACCCTGTGCCAGGGCCTCCCCACCCTCACAGGGAGGAATTCCTTCCCAATATCCCATCCATCCCTGCCCTCGGGCAGTGGGAAGCCATTTCCTGTGTCCTGTCCCTCCAGACCCTTGTCCGACGTCCCTCTCCATCTCCCTTGGAGCCCCTTTAGGTACCAAGAGGGGCTCTAAAGTCTCCCTGGAGCCTTCTCCAGGCTGAACATGCCCAGCTTCTCCAGCCTGGCTCCAGAGCAGAGGGGCTTCAGTTCTTGGAGCATCTTCCTGCCCATCCTTTGCTTTCACGGCGTTAACTCCTGTGCCAGTTCATGTAAGAGACCCAAGACATAAAAGTCTTCCTGTGTGTGACCCTTCCTCTGTCCATGGTCACTTGGCAGTCTTCCAAGTGCTTGGTTCCCTCTGTCCCTCTCACCCAAACTCCCCAGCAATTCCCCTGCCTGGCAGACGGGCACCCATTGAATGTATCTGCAGAGTTCAGATCCCACAGGAAATGCAGTGAAACGGTTCCTTCCTTTCTATTTAAAATGGAACAATAACATTTGACGTGATGCTGCCAGTGTGGCATCCCCTGAGACAGCTCTTGATTGACTCCTTCTGTGGAGGAGACTCGAGCAAATAACCCCACCAAGGAGGACAGAGAGGCACTGCCTTTGCCCTAAGCACAGGGAACAGGAGCTGTTCTTGCAGGGCTGGATTCCTGGTCCACAGCACATGAGCTCAGCTCTGGGCCTGCTCAGGGCTCTTTTTAGGACAGACTTGGTTCAGTGGTATGTCCTGCTGTGCTGAAGCTTACACTGTGACAGAGGGCTGGGAGAAAGCTCTGGATTTGAAGTGACTGACAGAAGAAGGAGGGAAGGGGCAGGTAGAAGGGGAGGGTGGCAGCTAGCTATGGCTGGCTTGCTTCAGAAAGCTTGTGGTGGATTTTAGATTCTGCCACCCCCCCTCCCCTTCCACCACTCCCGTGATTTCTGGGAACATTCCTCCAGGCTTTGATCTGCATTCCCAATACACTCCAAGTTGGAACAAACTCATGGTTTACCACCTTATGGTTGCTGCTGTTCAGTTACCACAGGCTCAACCCTCCTGTATCTTGGGCTTCTTGGTCATGCTACAACTTCCATGGCACGCCCGAAGGCTGTGCTGGGCAAGATCGCTCATGTCAGGTGCTCAGGCAGCTCGGTGATGCTCTTATCACTCACATTAGGAGGCAGGAACGTTGCCCATTGGCAGGACAGGACAAACATGTGTGTCCATATCCCAGTGAAATTTTCCCCTTGCCAGACTTTTATTGAGCGTGTCGGCCGCCCCTTTGATCTGCTGCTCCGGTTGGTTTCTCAAGCACTCACGCTCTCGAGGCAGAGTGCCCAGACACTCCATGCTCTTGCCTGAGCAGTGTCGTCACGCCAAGCCTGGGCCTTCCCCTGGGCACACGGGGGACCACAGGCCCCGTGTCATGCCTGAGTTTGTTCTTGTGCTGGTGCAAAGCAGGAATGAAGCCAATTAAGTCAACAAGTGAAAACATGGTGCATTTGAGAAAAGGGCCAGGCCTGGACTCTTCCTTCTCACACAGGAATCTGCAGCTGGTCCTAGTCTGGTATCTCCTGAAGATGCCTCTAATGTGGTCTTTGCTGTCTCACTCCATCCCCGAGGAGAAGACTGTGCCTGTTTCCAGCTCTGCTCGCTGTACCCCCCTCGAATGCCTGTTCCAACTCGATAGATTGATCGCATTTGTTCTTTTGTTTATGGTCCTCAAGCCAGTTTTCAGCCCACATGAATGTTCATATGCAAGCCAGTTTGGATTCATTTGCCAAGTAACGTTAGTAAGACACAGCTCCTTAATGAACAGGACACTGAACACCTTCACTCCATCTCTTTATGGGTTTCAGTTTGTTCCCTCCAAACCTTCAGAGCAGTTTTGACTTTTGACTCTACTTTTGGCACCCCACTTGAGGTACCCCAGAACACAGTGAGTCATATGGAAAGCAGTTTTCAGGGAAATTGGGGCCAGCTATCCCAACTAGCAAGGATTTTTCAGTTGCTGAACACTCTCCCTGGTCTAAATGGAGTAGAAAGAGAATGGAAATCTCTAAATTTCCACAACATTTTGAGTTTGATTTGGGCAGCTGCAATAACTTGGCCTCACTGGTCAATGCTCATGATAGACAACCCCTGAGAAGCCCTTCTCTCCTGTCCTCACCTGCACCTTAGCCAGAACTGGGGACAGTCCTCACACCATGCACAGGGATGACCTCTGGACGGCTTCAGCAGAGGAATTACCCTTTAACTCTCTCTGTGCTTTTGCTCACCTGCTGAATTGATGAGCAGCACTATCCTCTGCCAAGGGCTGGTGCCAGCCAGGGGGACAGAAAGTCCTGGATGACCCAGATCTAGAGTCCTTGCTGCCAACGAGTTGTACCCCGGTGCCTTCTCTGTGCAGAATCCTGGGGGAACCACAGAGGCCGAGAATTCAGAGCTGCAGCTCTTTAGCTGTGGCCACCTGGAAACAGAGGGCTGTGCCAGGCAAGGTGACTACCAAGGGAGCAGTGATTCTGCCTCCAAATCCCAGCACTGCAAAGCAAGGTCATGGCCCTACAAGCGTTTATGTCTCTATAAGAGACCTCTCCAGCCTGCTGTGTCATGGAAACCCACCAAAGCTGCTGTCGCAGGAGTCCCCTGCTGCAGACACGTTATTGCACTGCTCCAGAAACAGCTTCTCACCACGGTGCCAGCACATGTGAGCGTTGCCCAGAAATGCCAGCACCCCTTCCACGGGTGCTGTCGCTCCCAAAGGAGTCGTGCCCCACAGCCAGCAACACTGCAGTGCGGCCTCCTACAAGAGTGGCACTGCCTTGGAGTGAGACCCTGTGCTGGACACCCCCCCAAAGGGGGATGTTCCAGATGCCTGGGAGCTGATGTGGGCGGCGGGGGTGCTCTAACAGCAGGCAGGGGCACCCAGGAACAGCGCTGGTGCCCCGTGAGCTGTGGTGGCTCCGCTGGTCTCTGGACCCGCATGGGAAGAGGAGTGAGGAGGGGGCTCCCTCACAGGTGCAAGGGCGGAGAAGAGGGCTGCTGCATCCACGTTCCCAGCGTACGTGCCTGCCTTCTATTGCATTCTGCTTTTGTGCTGTTTCTTGGTCCCCCGGGCTGGCAGAGGAGGCCACCGCGGGTCCTGAGCGTGGCCCTGCGCCCGCTGCGCTGCGCTCCCCGTGACGGTGAGTCCCTCTGCCCGCGGGGCCCCAGAAGAGGCAGGTGAAAGAGCCAGTGGCTGGGAAGGGGTCTGATCTTGCCGCTGTGCCCCGAAGCAAGAGGTGAATGGCAATGAACACCTGCCTTTGGCTGCAGTTTCTCCTCTTGGCACTGAGCGCTCCTGCTTGGATTCAAAGCGCGGTAACAAAGCCCTTGCCGGCGAACACATTTCAACATGTTATTATTCCCAGGCCGGCTTTCAAGATCTCTTTCTATTCCTTCTGTACTGATTGCTCTTGTTTCTCTTGGCTCCCAACTCTGGCTTTTCAGGCTTCATTAACTGGAATTTATTAGCAACTTTAAACAATCTTCCTGCTGCCAAAAAAGAGAGAAAGAAAAGAAGAAGGAAAAAAAGGAAAGAAACAAAGAGGAGACATACTTAACTCTGGGCTGCTCCCTGCCTGTGTGAGGCCCAGCTCTGAACACCTCTCTCTCTGCAGGATTTCTTTGGAGGGAAAGGCTGGTGAGTGCCTGGGCTGGGACCGTGCCTGCTCACGCAGCCTCTCCTGCCTCTGGAGGTGGAGGGGGCCAGAGGGGGCTCAGACTGGGGCACAGCCACTGAGGGCCCCTCTCCCACTGCCTCTTCAAAGGCAGCTGAGTCTGGAGAATCTGGTCTCTGGGCATCCCTTGAGCATGAGAACTAACTGCACTCACAGCATCCTCCTGAGCAGCTCGCTGTGAAAACAAATGACTAACAGGGCACACCTGAGGGCCCGCTCTCATTGCTGGACAGATGAGGCACTGGCAGGGAAAACAGCTTTACCCAGACCACACAGGGAGTGAGCAGGAGCAGTCCCTGTGCCCTCATCTGTGCCCTAACCACAGCATCCCCTCCGATCCCCTTGAGGGACACCTTTGGTGTCCAGAGCAGAGATGAGCCACTGTGGAAATGCCCTGTGGGACACAGCCTGGCTGGGTGCTGGGGTGGCTTGGGTGATTGCTCTGCTGTCCTCAGGACCCTCACGTGCCACCCTGCTCTTGTTTTTCACTCACGTGCCTCCACCCTGTGTGGGCGCGTGCAGAGGACTGAGGTTCTCGGGGCTCAAGAGGACCCAGCAACGTGGATTTGCAGGGCTCCACAGCAGTGAAACCAGGCACACTTGTTGTCCGTGGGACACCTGTGCTTCATCCACCCATTTTTGCAGCTGTCTTCCCCCTTCCCGCTATTCCTTTTCCTCGGCTGAATCCCAGCTCCACGCACAAGCTCAGCCCTGAGTCCAGCTGATCTCTGACTGCTGTGTAACTTCGCTGTCATGAGGAGCCTGAGATGATGCTAAAATAGAGGAACAGAAAGAGGAGGAATCGTGAAAGGTGTGAAACACCAGCTCTCCTCCACAGGAGCCCGGGCTGCTGGGGCTAAATCGAACGAGAGAGAAGACAGAAACAGAGAACCATGGGCGAGAGCAGGAGGGGAGAACCGTGAGGAGGAGCCAGAGGAACCTGGGCTTTCTCTGACTGTTGAAGAAGGTAAGGGCTATGGATCAAGGACCAGGGGTGTCAAGAGTTCCTGGGATGTTTCTGAGCATTAGATCAAGGTTGAAGTATCCTTAAAATGTAAGAGTTTTCATAGGATCTTGAAAAGGACATTTGAAAATCTGGGTTGAAATTGGGAAATTTTGTGCTGAGGAGCCTCTGATTCTTTTCATAAGGTTCAAGCACCTAAGGCATCTTGGCAATAAAGCAAATATAATTTGAAATGCCATTTTATTTTAGGGCTTTACCCAAAGTAAAAGAGTAAATGTTAAGAAATAACCTGAGGATGAAACAATTTTTTCTCTCAGGTTAAAAGAAATTTTTGGGATTGACCAAAGCCCCAGAACATCAGCTTTGGTTCACCTTGAAGTGAATTTTGTCAGTTTTGTCTTCAGTTGCTCCAGCCTGTTACTCATCTGGTTTATTAAACTATCAGAGAGCATCCAAAGGAGGGCAGCGAAGGTGGCGAAGGGCCTTGGGGAGGAGCCGTGTGAGGAGCAGCTGAGGGCACTTGTTCTGTTCAGCCGCTGGAGAGGAAGAGGAGTGGCAGGCACTGATCTCTCTGTGACCAGTGACAGGACCCAAGGGGTTGGCCTGATATTGGTCACAGCCCCAAGCCTGACAGAGTTCAAAAAGCGTTTGGACAACGCCCTTGGGACCAAGGTGTGACCCTTGGGGATGGTGCTGTGTGGGGCTGGGAGCTGGACTTGACGACCCTGGTGGGTCCCTTCCAACTCAGGATATTCTGTGACTTTGTGACTCTCTGTGGAAGGCAGACTGGGGCCTTAATGCCACCCAAAATCCATGGGGATGAGAAACCCGCTGAAGGTTTCCCTCTAACAGAAGACAGGCACTTGCAGCAAGGATCAGCTGCAGCAGAGTCCTCTTCATTGTCAGTACTTCCCTGCCTGGAGGGGGACAGGCAGGAGGACAGGCAGGCAGGTCTTCCTCCTCCCCAGGAGACACTAACACTGGGATACCTGGATTTGGGATACCTGGATTGTCCCTTACTGCTCCTCAGGGGTTTCTGCTCTTCACTCACTTGGCATGTCCCAGCACGGGCAGTTCTGCCATGGGGATGAAGACAAAGGGCTTGGTCTTGTGTGCTACGTGTCACCCTGGCAGACATTGGGAGTGGGTCCCAGGTAGATGAAATCAGCAGAGATCTGAGCTGTGAAACTTGAACAAACTTCCCTTGAGGATGTCTAAACAAGCAGGATTTGTTTGCTTGATTCTTATGCGTGTCCTGGCACAGAGGGTGATCCCAGCCCGAATGTCATGGCCCTGATGTAATGTTGTGGGATGAAAATTTGGTAAAGATATAAATGAAAAGAGCAGGGGAAATGCCAGGAGAGTTGCATTACTGGTCGGTGTCAGCCCTATGAATGCTGTACAAACTGTCCCTGTCTAGCTGTTGTTGTTGAAAGAATCACTTTTAATTCCCCATAATATATAAAATCCTTCCTTGCTTGATTTCAGATAAATTACTTGGTTTCCATAAATAGGATTACTGTCTTACTGCTATCACATTCAGGCAGGCACTTTGCCATGCACAGATACATGATGCTGCAGTTTGCATTTCTGCCCTCAGTGTGATGTTAGTCCTTTCCAAAGGAGGACCTGTGGCACACTGAACCTCCAGTAAAATGTTATCTAACAACTTCCAATTATTTTTTCAGGTTTTCCTCTTTAAATTTTTCCCCTTCGCCTGTTTCATTCATAATTATTTTTGGCTGTGGGAAGCTGGCTCTTTTGGAACCTATGAATATTTATTCATTGCTGGTTGAGGCCGCTCTGTTTGTACATGACGTAACCAGGACACGGCTGCTTGCAGCAAGACAGCTGCTAATTGTACACAGCAGAGTCTGGTCTGTGTGTGAGAAAAGCCTCAGTACCCTCCATGGAGGTGGTGGGGGTCCACACTTCCACATGGATGTCAATAAAATGAAAAGAGAAAGGCTGCAAGATGGATGCAAAGTGGTGAAGAACCCACCTTCTGTGGGCAGCTCTGGCTCCAAAGCCAAAACAGGATCAAAAATGCCTCCTTCTCAGCCTGTAAATGCCTGCTGGGGAGGGGGGCTTGGGTGGCTGGGGTACCTACAGCTCTAATGATTTTAAAATACAGATGATGATCAGTTACAAGATCATTTGAAGTAAAAACCCTATCATATAAAACCACAGAATACATGCAATGATTGGCAGGGACCTTAAATCCCATCCCGTTCCACCCCTGCCATGGGCAGGGGCACCTTCCACTATCCCAGGTTGCTCCAAGCCCCGTCCAGCCTGGCCTGGGACACTGCCAGGGATCCAGGGGCAGCCACAGCTTCTCTGGGCACCCTGTGCCAGGGCCTCCCCACCCTCACAGGGTGTGAGGGTGATGTCTGTAATTCTGACATTTTGGAAAATACCATTTTTGAAATGCCAGTGCTGTGCCGCGGCGGCAGGATCTGATTCAGAGAAGTGAAAGTGTTTCATTTAGGCAGATTAAGTTGCAGTAACTGTTACAGACGCAGTAAGTTTACAACACACATCAAATGCAGCGTTAATATTGGTATTTCATGCAGTGCAATAACAGCGTTTGGAAGAAACTGTGTTTTCCAACAGAAGCTGTTGTGTTGAAAGTACCAACAGCATGAGAATAACACCTGGAGGTATTTCTCATGGTCAAGTGGAGTGAGACCATACAGGTGCAATTTACTCATGCAGAAATGGTCAACCTCAGCATTCTGCGCCCTGGGCTCCCATTTCTGGGGCTCACAAAGGATTCCAGTGGTTTCTTGTGCCGCTGGTTAATTTTCACACTTTCAGAAGTGGGGCCACTCCTTCACTGACACACAGCCACATGCTGATCCCCAGCACTGGGATTGCTGCTGTGTCTGAGTGTGTCTGCTCAGACCTCAGTGCACACTGGTGCATGGTGGGACACCTCAGCCTCTGGCGAAAACTTTTTGGACTTCAGTTTTCCAGGGCCGGCTCCATCCGAACGGCAAAACTCCCAGGGGTTAACGCGTCTCTGGGCTGCAGGAGGCTGTGAGAGGGACCCTGTCTGCAGAAGAGTGGATGAAGCTCTCTGCTGGCTCTGCTCCAGGGCACAGTGTTGATTTTTGAACAGGAGATTAGGTCCTCTTTTATTTCGGCTTTTGGCACATGCATCATCTCAGCCTGAAGGTGACGACCTCAGTGAAAGCCCTAAGCCAGAGCAGCAAAGAAACCCTGTCCCGGCATGCAGCCCACTCCCACCTCAGCCTGCAGCTGCAGTAACAGCACTGGGGGCTGTGACCAGTGCTGCAGGACCCTCTGCAGTGTCCCCCAGCCCCCGACCATTCCCTGCCCCCGCGGCCGTGCCGTACTCACAGCTCCTCCAGGAAGCGCAGGTGTCGGAGCGCGCCGGGCTGCAGCTGGCTGATGTTGTTCATGCTCAGGTCTCTGGCGGGAAGGAAAGACAGAGGTTTCTGGTCAGTCACGCAGTGCTTTGCATGGAATAAACCTCGGTGCCAGGCTCTGTCCCCTCCCTGCAAACAGCATTTCAGCATTAACATCTGATCACAGCCCAGGCTCTGCCTGCAGAGGGATGGAGAGGAGTAGCCAGAGAGAGCTGGCTCCTTCAGGGTGGTCTGCCTGAGCTTCTCCAAGTTATGAAGCAAGTTAGGACATTTCCCAACAGCACAGGCAGTGTGGCTGTCTCACAGTTTTTGGAGAGTGAACAGGAAGCCCTGTGACACTGGAATAGGACAGCATGTGCTTGGGCCCAAGAGCCTCTCTCTGTCACCATGGGCATGCCAGCCCCGCAGGCAGCTGCGGACAGACAGCTGCTTTTGAGGAGACAGCCACCCGTGGGAGAAGGGGTGCATCCCATTGGCCTGGCTTTCTCTACACTGTGCAGACTAGAGAACCACACCAGGACTGAGGGGCAGAGGTTGGCCCTGTGGGTGACAAACTGAGGTTAGGAGGTGGAAGGAACCTGGCTGATTGTGCTTGTCTCACTCTATGCCATCTCCAGCTCGAGGCTCATCTCCCGTGCTCAGGGTCCGATAGACCCTGCTGGAGGAGGCTGTGCTGGTACCCAAAGGGTCCAGGGTGCTGCTGGGTCTGAAGCTGGGTCTGCACGTTGCAGAGTCACCGTGAGCCGCCTGTGCAGAGCTCTCCTCATCTGAGGGCGTGAGAGCAGCTGGGTCTGTACTGAGTGATTCAATACATAGGCTGGCATTCGGAAGAGATAAGGATGTTTCTGGGCTCCAAGGCTGCTCTTGAGGTCTGATACCTGATAGCTGCAGCCCTGCCCTCATGAGCAGCTGCACGCGAAGAAACTCACGCTGCTTACCCCAGCCTAGACCAGGCTGTGTCCAGGTGAGCATTGACCTTTAAAACTAAGATGGGGCTGAATTAAAAGCTGGTGTGGTTAAAAGCAGTGGGGATAGATGGGTGTATCCCCTACTGAGCAAAGCAATCCTGGGCAGTCTCGTCTGGGGTGCTGGGGAGTCCCGTGTGAGGCAGAAGGGGCTGTTCTTTGTCACTGGGCACAGACAGGGCACAGCTCGGCTCTTCAGAGCTCAGACTAAATAGCAGAGGCTGATGGGTGTGATGGGAAAATGAGGAGAAACAGAAACAAAATAAAGGCAATTTACTCTTTCCTTCTGTAATTCTCACAGACTTGTGAGCCTGAGGAAGGAGGTTCCCTGTCCTCCCCATGTCACTGGGAATGTCTTGGCATTGGAAGGAGGCTTGTGCCAAGGACAGGAGCACGAAGGAGAAAAGATCCTCAGGAGAACCCAGCAATACAAGGGGGACCTCTCTGAGCTGCTCCATCTGCTCAGAACACCTGAGATCCCACAGGTCACATATTAAATGCTCTGGAGCATCTCAGCTGGCTTTGGGCTCTGGAGAGGAAATTGCTTCACTGAAAAATGAGTTTATAAAAAAAATTTACTGAAACGCATCTGTATTCCTCAGTAAAAGAATGCCTGAGTTTTTCTGGGGAAGAGCAGAACACCTGGGGCGTACAGGCTTCTGCATTTCGTACCATTTTCCACAAAAAAAACCAAACCACCATGTTCTGACCAGATCTATTTGGCATTGGTGGAGACAGGTGACACATCAGGAAGGTTGGGAGCTGCCTTTGCATATTCTCTGGAGAGGTGTCCTGTGACAAAACCAGGAGCCCTTTGTGAGCCCTTTCGAAAGCCCTTTCGAAAATACTCCTGGCAAAGTTCATTTTTTTCTTTATAACTTTCTCTTCTCCAAAGAAGTGGTAGAAAACTCGCCAAAAATCTATGAGAATTCAGAATTCTGTTTTCAGAATGAGTGCAAAAAGAAAATTATTGCCTGCAGTGTTCTGTGTGCAATGCTGCATTCTGCATTTTGGTGATCCCGGGATACACGGGTTAAAATATTATTTTGTGCTGCTTCTATTTTTATTTTTAAACCCCCAAGGGCAGTTGCTACTTAGCACCCATTAAAACATCTTTTTTTCCTACATCAAAGTGTCTCCTGTTTGTGTTGTAATGAATCTGTCTGATGTTTTGACATGTTGTGGAACAATGTGAAAATAACGAAAAATAATGTAAAATGAAAGACTGTGGAAGAAAACACAGATCTGAAACATCCAAGATCTCCTTGAAACTGTGAGGCACGTTCCTTAAGTTGCCTTCTGCTGGCAGTGTAGAGAATGCTCCTTGCTGGCTGCAGGAAACACTTCCCAAGCCCCACGGAATTGCCTTTTGTGTGCCCAGGCGCTCCCCGGGCACGATGGGGGCAGCGCCTGCCCCGCGCCCTGGATGGGTGGTGGCTGCAGGGATGTGCAGAGCCCAGCATCCGTCCCGGGCAGCAGCAGGGCTGTAGGTGGCTGAGGATATGGGAGGTCAAACATCATTTAGAATCACAGAATCACAGAGTGCTTTGGGTTGGAAAGGACCTCAAAGCCCATCCAGTCCCACCCTGCCATGGCAGGGACACCTTCCACTGTCCCAGGGTGCTCCAAGCCCCGTCCAACCTGGCCTTGGGCACTTCTTTCCTCCTGCCCTGATCCATAACTAAAAGGAACAGAATACACTGGTTTCTGAAGAAATCTTCCGAAAGGCAGAGGAGAGATACCACCACCCCTCACTCGTCAGCCTCACAGCTCCACAGCACACGGCTTTCCTCCAAAATCCCCCCTTCCCTCCCTCTCTCCGTCCTGCAGCCCTGGGGCTCCTGGCCACGGGCAGGTCTGAGACAAGGGGCTCTCTCCCACCGTCTCTTTGGGCAGTGAAGGAAAACCCAGCCCGTGTTTTCAAGGCTGTTACACAGGAAATATTTAGAGTCATTCTATTGAAAACTCACTCATGTGTTGGCTGTTTGAACACTCTGGTGGTTTGCAGCCCTGCACGACTCAAGTGTAACACGTCTACACTGACACCCTGGAAAGGGGACCCCGAAAGTGCAAATCCTGGCAGTGGTTTGCCAGCTGAGGAACAGCAAGGCAAAGGTTCTGGGGACTCAGTTTTGCCATCAGCTCTCCAGCGTGACATCCTGCAGAGACACCCCACCAGCTCCTCCAGAGCAGGGGACATCACACCCGAGTTGGCGTGGTGGAATTCCTGGCCTGGCCATGGTGTGAGGACAGCATGGAATGTGCAAGGACAAATGGTGTGAAGGAAGAACAAATTCCTCCAAGGGCTGGAAATAAACTTCCCAAGCACAGCCCTGGACCCGGTGATTTTTCTAGCCACAAAAGTACGAGATGTTTCTCCACAGGCTGTCCATGCTTGTGTGAAAGCTGAGGCACAGGATTCTTGCCTGAAGTGTTGTGGGAGTAAATATTTGACTTATTACTCATTTAAAGATGTTGTTGACTTGTTGCTGTGTTTTCCCAAGCTCGTGCTTTTCCTCTTAGTAAGGTTTCTTATGTTATGTACATCCCCAGCACATGCAAGGGTGGAAATCCTTCCTGTCAGAGCAATCAGAGAAGCTGTTTATCTCTTCAGGTGTTTGGGGGTGGTTGCTTCAGTCAGCCACATTTAGTTAATTTAAAAAGAACCCAAGGTATTTGAACCTTGTTGGATTATTTTTTTCTGCAGCATCCAGCAGAAGAAACAGGGATTCGTGGACTAAATGGGTTTGGGACTCCTCTGACCTGTCTTGGCTGTGTCAGTGACTTTGACTTTCCAAGCTAGGGCTCTCTGCTGAGTGACAAGGACCCAGGGAAGCCAAACAGATGCTGGGTCGCTCAGGTCTGAGCACGGCTCTTGTCATTTGCACTGGAGAAACCATTACAAAGGCGAGGTCTGTACCACAGCAGGCAGTACAGAAGTGCACAAAGAATGTGATTCAAATCCCCAAGTTCCTCAAACTCTAAAAGAAATTAGAGAGGTAGGAGAAGAAATGGGGTGCTGCAGCTTCGCCCGGGTTTGCAGTGTCGGACCTGCAGAGGAACTGTCCAGATTCTTGCCTTTGTGTTCGTGGCACCCCACAGCAGTGGTGCTCTGGGACAAGCCATCCCTCTCCTGTCCCAGAGCTCCCCTGTTCCTCCTTCCCCAGTGACTGGCCTGTCTGTCCTCTCTACAAGACATCAAATAAAAGCAGGAATTCTTCTGCTGTCAAATCATCCTTCATGGCTGTGGTCTGGAATGCTGCCAGTAGAGTGAACTGCTCTACTACTCCCAAAACTGAAACTCTGCTCTCGTGTCACCCTGCTTGCCCAAGAAGAAATGTCTTTTAATGCCTCTTGCATTAGGTGTAGAAAATACCTATGCTTTCAGATGGCACTGCACCAAAGCCATCATGGCTATAATTGGTGTGATTTAACTTTCCCCCCTTCCCCAACTAATTCTAAACATTTATTGTAAGCATTTCTAACTTGTACCTGCAGGAAAACTGAGACACAGTTCATGGAAACTGAGCTCGTGTGATTCAGCCTTAGACCTTACAACTCCTCTGGCCCTCGAGGGGCAATTATTTGCTTTGATGTCACCTTCTTTCATGAACAGCCTTTGATTATTCACCGATTAGCTGATCTTCCTTACCAAAAACTGACGTGACACACACGCTGTCCCGGGCTCCCTGGTGGGACTGCCTGCCACGCTCTCCACCCATGCTGTGAGATGGTGGCCACAGAGTTTTAGCTCAGGGATGGCAGGAGCTTTAAAGATCAAAGGGGTTTATCTCTGGCTCGGGCAGGCTGTGGCGTTGTGCTCTGAGCCACGGAGCCATGGATGCCACTGTGGGGAGTGCGCAGCCCCACCGGGAGAGGCAGAGGAGGCTGCTGCAGGGCTCTGTGGACGTGGGTGCTCTGGGCCAGCGGGGCAGGTCCTTGTGCTGCTGTAAGGGGGCTGCACGGGGGGCTTCATGCAACACTTGCCCGAGACAGGCCTAAGCAAAATCCCCACGATGCTCCTCTAGGGACAGCAGGGTTGGTGCCTCTCCCACAAACTCAAGGCGTCTAAAAGCTGCCCACAAAACTGGGGAAAGATGAACCCTGCCCATGAGGCCCAAAGCTCCTGACATGCGTCTTCCCAGGCACGAAGCAAAGTCTTTCCCCAGAGATGCGCTGCAGTGGGAATTAATGCAAGCAGAATCAACAGACCCTAAAGCAACACAGGCTGAAGCCCCACTGGAGTAGCACAACAGGACCCTGGCTGCTCAGCCAGGAGGGTGTGAGGGTGAAACTGCAGGGATAAGGTTTTGGCTGAGGCCAAGCAGAGAGACCTCAGAGCCAGATGTGCATCTGGCCATAGAAAATGGCACACAGCTGGCAGAGATGCTCTCCTGGGAGGCATCACAGGACAGATGTCCTACAGAAAGAGCAGCTCCTGCCTGTGGCTGGGAGAAGACACTCCCCAACCACCTCTGTCTACTCCAAAGGGGCAGAAAGCCTGGTCCTTAGCTTCAGTCCCCTGAGGTGCTCTCCATGGGTCCCCCTGCCGCTCAGCAAACCGAGAAGCCTGTCTCCTCCTGCCCTCACAGCTGCCTTCAAGAATTTTGTTCTGCAAGGTTTCTGCAAGCTCGGGTTGGTGTTCCTGGACCTTCACAGAGCCCGCAGTGGGTGCTCCATGGGCTTCTGGCTTCCCTGGCACCTCAGAGAAATCCAATGCATGTGGCTACAGCGGGGAATGATGACAGACATGGCCCAAGTCACTGGACAAGACTTCCAGCGCTTTGGGAAATGGACCTCTTGCTCCCTGTCTGTAAGGAGGCAACATCTCCCCAAAGGACATATCTGACTGACAGCCTGGTTTGAGCCTACAGGAAGCTACTAAGAATCCCAGACGGTGACTGTCTTCTCAACCCCCAAATTGCTCTGCCAGATGAGTATGTTCACGTTTTTCAAGATGTTCAGGATATTAACGTGCTCTCTTCCCAGCACAGGCTTGGCCTAGCTCCTCTCACTTTTGGTGCTGAACATGTGGCTTCCTGGGCCATAAAAAACACCTTCCTTACACTCAGGCAGGCGAGCAGAAATTTTTGTGATTGTGAGGAGAAGCTAATGGCCTGGTATCCTCTGGATTAATTAGTTGCACGGTTACAGCATTAAGGCCTCCCAGTCCAGCAGTCTGGTTTTCAGGGGAACTGAACAAACCAGACCAAAATTCCCATCCTTATCCTGGAAAGGCCCAACACTAGGCCTGTTCTTGTAAGGCATGAAACACCCCGAAATCACTGGGCGCTGAGCACTGTCTCTGCCTCTCTCCTGGCCACTCTCATTAGCATCCAGTAAAAATGCACAGTTACACCACCAGAAAAGAAGCCCAAAGGCAATAAACGATGGTTGCAGAAATACTTCAGATTATACTAGAGTGATTCATAAAGGTTCTCACTATCTCTTTTCCTCTTTATCTTGAAATCTCCAAGGCCACCACAAAATGCCTGAATTGCCTGGGGCAAAGCTGGGGCTGATGATAGAATGGTACCTGGAGCCATAGAACCAGCTGAAATTCTTCCTAAAAGCCTGCAGGTTGAAAACTACACTAAAGGTACTCTCCCTAAAGAGACGGAGAAAGGGAAGATAAAGAGATCAAAGCAGTGAGAGCTCATTTGCATCACACCATATCTGGAGGCACCAGCACTGCTTCAATCCCGTATCACTGCAATGGGCAAGAGCAGAACGTGTTTCTACTCCCACCTCTCCAAGTTTGAAAATAGATCAGTCATCTTAGATCATCCCCCATGTGTAGGCCCTATCCCAGATCTCCACAATATTTCAATAACGAAGTCTCAGCCAAGGCCAGTTTGCCAGGCTGGGATTAAGCCCATTCCTGCACCAGAAGGTCTTTAGAAGTCGGGCGTGTGCAGGGAGAGCAGTGACCCTTGGCTAGCACAGCTCTGATGCCGCTCTGGCTACTGCTCCTGCAGCTCCTCCCGTACCTGCCCTGGCTCTGCACCGTGTCAGGTGCCCTCCAGCGTGGGAGCAGAAAGGGGCTGAGCCGGGCCGTGATGCGTTTCTGCTCCTGGGAAAGGCTGGTGTGAGAACCAGAAGCAACCACTTTTAGAAACCCTCTGCCAGGTCAGGGCTGTCAGTGGGTCCCATCCCACCCCAGGGCCCACGGGATCTGCCAGGGGAGGAGCAGAGGAGACAAGACGGTGTGAGGTGCAAGCCCAGGGCAGGCAGACGGGCAGGGACTTGGCGGAACAGGCTGCAACCACACGGAGGAGATGGGGCTGAGGAACAGCGGCCACTGTGCCGTGGGGCAGAAATGAGACGTGGGTCAGAACGTAAGGGCACTCTTCCCAAACAGGCGAAATCGTGAGTTTTGTTAAGCGTGTCATAGAATCATGGAGTCATAAAATATCCTGAGTTGGAAGGGGCCCACAGAGGTTGAGTCAACTCCTGGCCCTGCACAGGACAACCCCAACAATCCCACCATGTGCCTGAGAGTGTTGTCCAAACGCTTCCTGAACTCCTGGAGATTTTTTCCTGGGCTCTGTCTCCTGTCTGTAGCTGCCCAGGCTCCCGAGGAACACGACAATCGCAGGGGAGCAGGTGGCTCGTCTGGCTGGATACAGCTCTGAGGAGCACGATGGGCACTGACATCTTCTGGCCTGCAGGTGTACGAGTGCCGTGCTGCTTTCCGTGCCCACACACGCAGAGCTGGAGATGGGGAATCGCACACACCAAACCGAGGGGCAGGCTGACGGAGCCTCCTGCCATTCCCTCTTCCACCTTCCAGACAGAGCAGCCAGTGCAGCAGCTGGCTTTGAGTTGGATGTTGGGCAAGAATCACAGTTTTTCTTTTCTGTTACCATTCTGCAAGTTCATGTTTTTGGTGATTCCCATGAAAGAGAAGTCCAGAAAGAATCGGTTTGAGTTGATCAAAATAATAAAAACCATGTTGTTTACCGCCCACACCCCCCCCCCAGTTGT